>CM026220.1:13125293-13241231 GCA_014839995.1 Xenentodon cancila | reverse complement strand
GCCAGAAAGGATACGCACTAAGACCAGGTTTAAAATTGAATAAATTTAATATACACAAAGTGCTAGCTACCATAAAAAACTAAACAATTAAAAAAAAAAGCACAATATATAGAAATAAAAGTAGTAATAAAACGGTCAGCACAGCAGTCCATATGACCCTCCTATAAAAACATGATAAAAAGTCCAGCTTGGCAGTCCATCAATTAAAACCAGGGAGTGAGCAGCAGTCCATGACGGGGGGGGGGTCCCAATGACTGTTGTGTGTTCCAGCGGTAGCCACCTTACTGCGCGCCACTGGAACGGGAAGGAGAAAGTCAGCTACAGTTCAGCTCTGACCAGCTGGCCTCCCTGGTCGGTCCTCTGCAGTGCTCCGTCCTGCCACGACCTCCTTTCTCCAATGGTCAGCCTGTCTGTTCCCGTTCCTGATCCGCTGGCCCCCGTCAGCTCTCTCTCATGTTGTTCCTCCTTGGCTGGCCCCCGTCAGCTCTCTCTCATGTTGCTCTCCTGTGCAGTCGCCCCCTCTCCTTTTCTCTCTGCCTCTTTCTAACCTCATGTCCTCCTCAGGTGGCGCTCATCAGCGGCGTCAGCTTGTTGACAGGTGTAGTGCATCATCAATCAGTTCATGCAGGAAAGCTCCGACAAAGGAAACATCAAAACGTCATGCAAATACACACATCAAATCCGTAAAACCATGCGACACACCAATAAAACCATAAATAGTGAATAAAACATGCTGATTGGCCACCCGACATTTGTTCTCTCCATCAGATTCCTGTCAACTCTCCATCGACACAAACACAGTCTACAACTACATCAAACTGTCTGACAACAACAGGAAGATGATGTGTGTGAAGGAGGATCAGTCGTATCCTGATCATCCAGACAGGTTTGATGTCTGGGATCAGCTGCTGTGTAGAGAAGTTCTGACTGGTCGCTGTTACTGGGAGGTCCAGTGGAGAGGAGATGTTTCTATATCAGTGAGTTACAGAAGAATCAGAAGGAAAGGAACCTCTGTTGACTGTGTGTTTGGACGGAACGATCATTCCTGGAGTCTGAACTGCTTTGGTGATGGTCAGTACTCTGTCCGGCACAAAAACAGAGAAACATCTTCCTCCTCCTCTTCCTCAGTCTCTGACAGAGTAGCCGTGTATGTGGACGTTCCTGCTGGAACTTTGTCTTTCTACAGCGTTTCCTCTGACAGACTGATCCACCTCCACACCTTCAACACCACGTTCACTGAACCTCTTTATCCAGGGTTCAGGTTCTGGTCCAGTTCTGGTTCTTCAGCATCTCTGTGTTCAGTTTAGTATCAGGAGTCTCCTCCTGTCAGAGAAACTGTCTCTGTTGGACAGATAGTTCAGTCTCTACATGTCTGTCTCTGTTCTCATCAGAACACATCAATCAAATGTTTGTCAAACGGTTCTGAATGATTCCTTGGAAACTTCTTCCTCTTCCGGTCCTTTAACGATGGAAGCTGCCGTTATTCCAGGATCCACATGTTGTTTTTCCGTCTGTTTCCCGTCAGAGCTTCCCAGTGAACACCAGCATGTTGTTTCTCTGCAGCTCAGTTCAGCTGAGATCATTCAGTTGGTGTCAGCTGCAGTTAGTTTGCTGCACATGTGACAATCGGTGACATCAGAGAGGAACCACTGAGCTGCAATCAGCCCAGATGACGTTCCAGCTGCTGACAGATCCGAGCACAGGTCTGGTGAGCAGCCAGGGTTCATCCTGGTCTGTATTCACACCACTTCCTGTTCCAACCATGACACCACTACTGGACTGTCAGTTTTCTGTCGTGGTCGAGTGTTTGTTTATGTGTGAACTCTCACCCAGATGAATCAAATGATCCATCCGTTATCTAGAACTGTTTCTTCATGTTCAGGGTCACGGGGGTCGGCCTTGTTGGTGTTCAACTGAACTGTGATGATGTTTATGTCCGTTTGTCAGTAGAATTCAATTCAATTTCAATTCAACAACAGCAGCAGAAATCAACAACAGTAATGTGCTTATATGGTTCCTAGACTGAGAAGAACTGGACAGAACCTCCTGATGTCATCTGTAACCTTGTTTTCACTTCTCATTTTCTCACTTAATGATTCAGTGAGTCAAGAAAACTGTTTGGAAAAAGGATGTTTTTTTTTGTGCTTCGTCCACTGAATACAACTTCTTCCAAATCTGTATTTCTGTAAAATGTCAAATATAAGCAGCTGTTTTCCTCTGTCCAAAGCTGTTTCAGCATCTGGAGTGCAGACTGTAGCTCAGTGAGGTGGTTTTGTGGATAACTGAACAATATTAAACTGTTTATGATGTGGTCACATGAGTGTTGGTTTGTCTTTAAGATGCTTAGATAAATCTCAGTCTGGTTGCTGCCATCTCGTCCGTATAAATCAATATCAACACCAACTACTGTCAATAGATGCAAAAGGGGAACAATTCCTGGTGTCAGCTTCCATAAAACCTGACTGGAATGTTTTTATGAGCAAATAAATGTTGGAAACAGACCATGAAGTCTCCTCATGTCGACAGTAGATTGTGTCTAATGACACTGTTGCAGTGACTGAACAAAGACTCCTGTACAACAGTTGCTTTTATACACTTTTTAGACACTTTCAAAGTTGAAATGTCTTCCGTTGGTCCGTAGGTGAGCCATGTTGGAGTCTCATCACAGGATGGAAATAGTTATTGTTAAATAAATGATCTCTGTTAAGTAAATACGGTAGAGGAGAGCTCTGTTTAATAAAGTTAATTAAGACCCCAGGGATTGCTTTATTTTATTCACACTGGGTGTTCTGAAGCTTAATGTCAGTATCATCAGTATTTTAAGTCTCTTCCACACCCTAACCCTGTCCCAGACAACCAAAATAAAAAGGAACTCACTGTGTCATTGTTCAGATCGCTTCCATGGGAAGCATCTTTAGGATTCCAGCAGTGGTTCAGGCGGAGCGGTCCAACCCGGTCCACGATTTGTCTGTCAAAGGGCTCAGGATGATCAGTCACCAGTTCTTTGTCCTCTGATGATAATCACGTGTAGAATCCTGTTCATGACCCAAAGGGAATGTGGGAATGATCTGTGTTAAATAAATATGGTACCCACGAGCTCCGTTTAATAAAGTTTATTAAGCTGTACAGCTGAGAGTCACACAGTTATCACAGTGAGTCCGCCTTGATTTTCTTACACATAGTACTTATACACTTTTACATCTTTGTACACTATCAGGGTTTCGTTCTCTCCCACCCAGACCAGTTCCCTCCTTAGTGCTTATCTGCAACAGCTGCTTGACTTATGGCTACTTCTGCAAAACATCTCCATAATTGGTTAGTACAGGATGGTAGTCAAAGTCATGTTTATTGTCAATTTTACCACATGTGAGGTACATAAAGAAAATCAAAATTAGATTAATACAAAAAACCCACCAAGGCTGGAAACTGAGAGGTACTGGAAGAGCATATGGGAGAAGGATGCAGCACACAACAGCAGTGCTCAATGGCTAGTCTCCCTAAGAGAGGAGCACGGCAACCTCCCTGAGCAGAAACCAGTCACCATCACAGTGGCAGACATCCAAGAAAGAGTCTCAGGTATGAAAAACTGGACAGCACCGGGCCCAGACATGATCCAGGCCTACTGGCTAAAGAAACTCACAGCACTCCATGAGCGCCTGGCAGCACAAATGAACCAGCTGCTAAGAGATGGGACTCACCCAGAATGGCTAACCGAAGGGCGAACAATCCTGATCCTGAAGGATCCCACAAAGGGTGCAGCCCCATCTAACTACCGACCAATAACCTGCCTCTCCACAACATGGAAGCTCCTGTCAGGCATCATTGCGACTAAGATAAGCAGGCACATGGAGCAATACATGAGCAAAGCACAGAAGGGCATAGGCAGAGATACCAGAGGAGCCAAACATCAACTCCTGGTTGACAGAACAGTCGCCCAAGACTGCAAGTCCCGAAATACCAACCTGTGCACTGCCTGGATTGATTACAAGAAAGCCTACGACTCGATGCCACACACATGGATCACTGAGTGCTTGGAGATGTACAAGATCAACAGCACTCTAAGGGCCTTCATTGCAAACTTGATGGGCCTGTGGAAAACCACTCTCGAGGCAAATGGCAAGCCACTTGCCCAAGTGTCCATCAGATGTGGCATATACCAAGGAGATGCGCTGTCCCCACTGCTGTTCTGCAAAGGTCGAGCTTAGAAGGGACACCACCCACGGAGGGTGAGGAACGAGTTTAGTTTTTTATATATATATATATATATATATATATATATATATATATATATATATATATATATATATATATATATTCCCTTACGATTACCCCCTTTTGATTAATCATTTTCTCATTAGTCACACTAAAGACACAAAATGTTAACACAGCACAAGAAGCTTTATTCTAACACAGTTAAATCCCCTCTATATGTGTCATCCTCAAGGTCCTCATCAGCATCCCTGCTCAATGGCACGCATCATAAGCCCTCGCAGACATAGGATGATGCAACTCCCACAGAATCCCGGGCCAGCTACAGAGGATATAAGAGCACAAAGGACTGAAATGATCAAAGGTTTTTACTTACCAAAAAATATTATCCAGCTAACCCCACATAGAATCATCTATGCCAGAATTCTCTGCCAGTGCCTCCCGAATGGATTGTTCACACTGCTGTAGGTACATACCGGTTAAGACACGCAAATGAACCGTTCACAGCAGTGTAGGTACATACCAGTGGAGATGCCTGCATGGACAATTTACACCAGTATAGGTACATACCGGTGGAGATGCCTACATGGACCGCTCACACCAGTGTAGGTACCTACTGGTGAAGATGTCTACATGGACAATTCACACCAGTGTAGGTACATACAGGTGGAGATGCCTACTTAACATATTAACCACAGTTCAAGTCTGTATCCTCTGACTCTGCTGCTTTCCTGTGACTTATAGAAAACCTGCAGTGCAGCTCTACTTTCAACTGTGGTAAAACCAATTCCCCAGTTACGTTCTGGTTGTTCTTACTTGTTTTCTGAATGTAGCACACTTAATCATCCGTGTGGATTAATTGTAACCTGATGACACAGACATTGACAGAAGCAGTCAGGAAAACTGAAACATCACAGATGTTAATAAATAATAACAATGAATAATAGTCTGTCGGCAAGCAGGCGCAACTGTGTGAAATGGTCCTTTTGTGCCCAGAGCAGGTGTTTTCCATGGGCCATCTGCCAGAAGAAGTGGTTGCAGGGGAGCAGGATGAGGGATGGCTATCATATCATATCATATTTCACCTGGTAAAAGGTAGGTAAAGTTATGTAAACCTGCACTTGTGATTCCATGTTTGTCCACCAGTAGAGGTCACACAGGTCAGACCTCTGTTTCTAGTCAACCAATAAAGTGTCTTCCAAGAAATATAGATTAGTTCAGCACTAGCGTATAATAATATACAAGATAAGCAGTTGTTCATCTTGATTCAATCTGGAGGGATGTTGCAGTGTAGAGGCAGAATCTCCAATAACCATGTCCTGCTGTCAAATATGAGTGTGGGTGTGTCAAGCATTTCAGCACTGGACAGCTACCATCAATACAAGCTTATCAGCAGCACTACTAACCCTCTTCATCTTCCTCCTCTTCCTCCTTACAAAAACAGAAATCAGCAGAAATCCTTGTTGGTATAGTGGACAGTATCTCTGCCTGTCACGCAGAAGGCCGGGGTTCGATTCCCAGACGAGGAAACCAGCACTTTTGTTCAATGGTTCCTGGATGACTGATAACAAGATCATAGGTTTCAGTCAGACACCATCAACAGTTTCCTGCTCAAGAAGCTTCTCAATGCTGCAGCTGGACCAGAGTAAAGACTGCTTGATGAAGGATGATGTGACATAAGTGATTGACACAAAAGCCCAGGATATAACTGTCTAAACTAAAGAAATAAACTGTGTTATTTACATTTCCATTTATTTTAACTAGTTCTTCACTGGTAAAATAACACCATACACATGTTTGTGCTGTTTGCTTCAGATCAGCAACACAGAAACGTGACAGCAGACGTGCCGTAAAAGACAGCGGTGAAGCCGCAGCCGTCACTTACTCTCAACCGCCAATTATTTTAGATATGCCTACACACTTTTAAAAGTATGTTTTTTTTTCTTATTGTTTTTTTTTTCTAAACCTACTTTTAATGTTTCCTTTGCATCCTGCTGTAGGTTCTATATAAATCAGTCTTTGGAGGACATGAATGCCTGGTCAGGAAAGAAAAGTCATGTGTCTGATCTTCAATCCTGAATTTCATTGTGCTTTAAAAAAGTTGCTATTAAAACATTAATGTCATATTTCTGCATTGTGTCCTAAAATTCAAGATCCCATCTGGGATCAAAATCCTGTCCCCAAATGGTGTCTACAATCAGAAACTTTTCCAAGATCTTAGACACACCTGTTAACACAGATTGACTGTAGCAAAGACAAGCCTCCACCTATAACCCACCTATGTCTCCGCCTATGTATAGATTCTTGTCAGGTTCACTGATGGAGGAATTTCTTTCACTTCCAGCATTCTGGTAGGTTAGTGGGGACACAAACCAGTATTTGACATCACATCTGAGTGATCAGTTCATTCAGATGTGTTTGTCAATGGAGGAATTTTGTGGTTTAAATGTGTCAACATTCAGTTTTTGCTTGTTGAGACTGAGACTTCTATTGATGGAAATTTTATTTATATAGTGTCTGATACAGCACAAGTTGTCTCTAGGATATTTTCCAGTGACCCAGAAGATGACCCCCGAGCAATCAGCTTCAGCAAACGACAGGTAAAAACTCCCCTGGTGGAAGAAAAACCTAAGCTAAATAGTGGCAAGAACAACTTCCCTTTAAGAGGGAAGAAACCTGGATCAGGACCTGGATCATAAGGAGGGACCCTCCTGCTAAAGACCAGCTGGGTAACAAAGGAGTTACAAAGAGAGGAGAGACACAGACACACCGTCAAAGGTACAACAGACCAGATACATAAGTACAACCATCCATCAGCAGCAGAACTAAGACTTCCATGTATATATGACTGATACCTGGTTAGTTGGTGATCCACAGAGACGAGGACAGCAGGTCAGGATGTCTGCAGGTATCCAACAAAGACATCCATACAGACAGGTGGAGGTGAACACCAGGATGGTAAGAGGGTGGGACTGCAGGTCAGTGGGTCATGGTGGTGTCCCCCTGCAGGAGTCCTCACAGTAAAGTGCAGTATGTTTAAATATTTACTATGCTTATTTATAGCAAATCAAATCAAACTAATCAAAATAATGAGACCTACACGTGTGGTTGACATTTATTACATTTACATAGAAAGCTTGTTTTATTACAGGAGTCTGAATGCAGCTGCTTACTTTTTTGTATTTGATTATAAATGCATTGTGAATACATAAATAACTTCTGTCATCACAAATTCCTTAAGAATGACCTATGTACTATCTCGAAAAAGAAAATAAAGTAGGGCAACCCTTTGGTTTAGAGGTTACAGTAGTTTTATTTGAAGCGCTGCAGCATGGTGTTTCTATAGTGATTTGCTGTCACCTACTGGTCACATAAAATGTTGCATTTAATACAGTTGCGGATTCTAGGAGCTTTCATTACATCTTTACAATATCATGAAAAATAATTATCATTTATAAATTATTATATTCAATTACGCTGCAGATGACATCAGGTTTTTAAATTATGTACAGAAAGCTCAGAAGAACAAAGATATGGTATATTACACTGTCACATTATTAATTTAAACATTTGATAAAAAAATGCAAGTTACAAAATTAAATTTAACTTATAATATTAAAGTAAAATTTAAGATTGTTAAGATTTTCTTGAGCGCATATAGAAGATTAAGTAAAGATTTACTATTGTACAAAGACGTCAGGGATTTTATATAAAACATATGATATTGTATTTTATATATATATATATATATCATTATGACATAACTATTACAATCAAACATCTAAATATTTACATTAAAAAAATCCTTATAATTATTAGATCAGCATTTTTTTCCTTTAATACCTGTTAAGTTTTTTTAAGTGACTTATTAAAATTCACTCTTGTTAAATGAAAATCATGTTTACGTTCAAAGAAAAGTAAACAGCCAATCAGAAGCACTGAACTTTTGCCCTGATGGGGTCAGACCACCTTTATACTCCAATACTGACTTGAAAAATAGTTGTTCTTGTGTTTTACCTCACTACACTAATATTTACTCGCGGAAGTTTGTATATTTTCAATCTGCTGTGAGAAAACAGAATTTTGTTTTGCTGCATTTTGTCTTCTGACATTGTTAGAAACACTTTGACAACTAACAACTGGAGCATTTTGTCCGTTTGTTTGTTTCCTGTCTCTACTTGTGTTGTATGTCGTCTTACTTCGTATCACAAACTCTGATTAAACGGATCTGTTTTACTGGTTGTATTTTAGTTCTATTTGTTTTGTATGTTTTCAAATCTGTGTGTCCAACCACAGACAAAGACTTTCAAAGTACAGGAAACCTGCATGCAGAGCATCAAGTTGCTTCAAGTATCTGTAACTCAGGGGAATTATCTCAAATGGTAGAGTGCTCGCTTCGCATGTGAGAGGTAGAGGGATCGATACCCTCATTCTCCATGTTCAACTCTTTATGGATCATCTGTGAAAACTGGAATGATCAGCTTCCTTCTACATTTAAAAATTCTTATCATCAACAATCACCTTCACTCAGTCACCACAGACTACCTGTATCAGCTCAGCACAGCTCATGGAAACATCCCATAATAACTCATGTTACCTGATGCTCACTTTGGGTAACTGGTCATTAAAAGACCAGTTAACATGTAAATGTTGAGTTTGAGCACAACTCCAGACTTGTATACAAACGTTCCCTTGGCTGTCTGATCTGACCGGTCATGACGTGTTTAGTCACATGTGGTCCTTCACCTGTCTGGGTGGAGTCCAGAAGGAACTTCAGTTTGAGTCACACATGATGTGAAACGGGAGCGTAACGAGGATTTCTAGTCTCACCATCCTCACAAACCCCACTGGTGTCAGAAGATTGTTGTGGTCACAGGACTGTCTGTCTGCTCCTTCTGTCAAGTAAAAACTCTTGTTGCTTCATCAGGACCAACCTGAGTGGACTCATCATGACCTCACTATGACCTCACAGAGTGAAAACCTCCATCACAACACCAAAGAAAGAAAACTAACAACTCTGCCAATGCATGTGATAGAAGGTCATCCTTTGTGACACCATTAATGACATCACCTGCTTCTCATGATGTGTGAGCAGTTTTCTTTTAACTTTTTTTTTTTTTTTAGAAAAACATTTTTTACTTTTCAATGGTGTCTTGTGGCTTGTTGGTCTAGTAGTTGGCTTTTAGCTTTGGGTGTGAGAGGTCCCGCGATCAATTCCCAGATGAGTCCCAGGACTTATTGTGGTTTGACCAGGACGACTGATTGTAGTAAAACACAAAATAAACATCACCATAATGGATAAATGCTGTAAACCCACATGTACACTTGATAATCCTTCATTCCAAGACATCATGTGAAATGGAAGTTTCTTCATCTTTAAAAGGTTTTCATAATCTGTCATTCAGGGACAACTCATATACTTCATTTATTTAGTTTACTCGTTTAAATGCTCTGCAAAGTGATTTAACTTATTTCCTATTCACACATTCACACCCTCTTATTTTAGACTCTGTGTGTACAATATGTAGCAGAACATGAAAAGAACACACTGATTTTCAGGCCTTCAACTATTTCCAACCCATCTTCATATAGTTGCAAAGGTGAGAAAATGAGGAACTGCAGTGAAGTTTGGTGGATTTGTACTGTGGGACACTAATAAACCACTTCCTGGTTTAAAGCCTCACTATAAATAACAAGAACAGCAGTAGGTGACGTTATTATCAACATGACCAGAAAACCAGACTCAAACCTGTTTACCAGCACACCAGAAACAGGTTCTACTTCAAGGAGAGAAGGTTAGTAACATACAGCTCTGGGGGTCGTCCGGGAATTGAACCTGGGACCTCTCGCCACAAGGTGCAAACATCAAATGTTTTTTCTCAATAAAAGAAGTAAAGCTGTTGTCTTAATGACATCAGAAAGGATGGTGATTCTGGAGGTTATAAATATCACTCGTTTAAATAAACAGTAGGAACAACAGACTGTTTTTTTTCTCACAGCAGCTTGAAAATATACAAACTTCCCCGAGTAAATAGTGTAGTGAGGTAAAACACCAGAACAACTATTTTTCAAGTCAGTATTGGAGGATAAAGGTGGAACATTTCTTAAATGACCAGACTGTGAGACTGTGTGAGACTGGGACGGTCTCCATGGATACAACATCAGTTGTACGACTGACTGCATCACAGAGGACCTTCATTTCTGTGTATCATCCTTTTTATGGAGAAACAATCATGAAAAACCTGGAAGTTATTCCATTGAAGCTGCCTAAAGTCCTGCAGAAGTCCAGGACTGATGGATGGTTTGATCCGACACTGACAGACTTTGACCTCGGAGTTCATCTTGAATTTCTTTGGAAGTTGTTCCGGGTTCTTTTGTTTCCATTTGTATAATCCGTCTCTTTCATTTGTTGTCAGTTTTCCTCTGGTGTTCACATCTAGGGAGGTTGACTACAGTCCTCTGGACCCTAAACGTCTGAATTAAACAGTTTTATTCATTATTATTATGGTATTTTCTAGTTCTAAATGAAGCCTGTCTTACACAGCACTGATCTTCTGTAAAGCTGTGACTTAGAACTTATATTTGTGTCTTTTTAAAGAAAGAAAGGTATCAGAATAACAGTGAGATTGTCTGGATGATGTTTTCTTCTCCTCGTCAGCCTGAACTTGTCGATACATCAGCTTCATTTTGCTGCTGCTGTAACAGCAGAAACCTTCAACTCCTCCAGACTCGTCTGCAGCTTCTTTGTCCAGCAAAGACAAATGTCTGCAACACATGTGAGTCACCACTAGATGTCAGCATTCACCATGCTGGTGTGCATCGCCTAAAGACTGAATGTAAAACAGCTGCATCTCTGATGGTACGGGGCTGCATTAGTGCCTCTGACGTGGGCAGCTTACACATCTGGAAAGGCGTTGTCGATGCTGTACAGAACATAAACACTTTAAAGGAACAAATGATCCCATCAGGACAACGTCTCTGTCAGAGAAGGTCTTCTGTTTTTCAGCATGACAACACTAAACAACATGCTGCATCTGTCACAGCAGTACGGCTCCACAGGAGAAGAGTCCAGGTGCTGAACTGTCCTGCTGCAGTCCAGAGTGTTGCTGTTTCTTCTGGTGGGACTTTGACATCATCTCCCTCCCCCTTGCCATCTTCCTTTCTTGACCACCCGCCAGAGGTCAGAGAGCTGTTCCAGGCATAGCCAAAGGTGTGCTCTGGGAGTCTTGGCAAGACAAATGTGGAGGAACACAAATTTCTCACGTTTGATGAGGTGCCAGTCTGCTGCAAAGCATACAAGGTGTCACCTTTTAGACAGCAGCTTATTGCAGACCATGTGTAGCAGATGCACCGGGATGACATCCTTGACCCATCTCAATCAGCTTGGGGGGCTCCAGTAGTCCTGTTCAACCTGATGGGTCTCTTTCGGTTTTGTGTAGACTTCCACCATCTCAATGCAAAAACCCACTCAGGCGCTTAAAACAGCTGCATCTCTGATGGTACGGGGCTGCATTAGTGCCTCTGACGTGGGCAGCTTACACATCTGGAAAGGCGACGTCGATGCTGTACAGCACATAAACACTTTAAAGGAACAAATGACCCCATCAGGACAACGTCTCTGTCAGAGAAGGTCTTCTGTTTTTCAGCATGACGACACTAAACAACATGCTGCATCTGTCACAGCAGCACGGCTCCACAGGAGAAGAGTCCGGGTGCTGAACTGTCCTGCTGCAGTCCAGAGTTTTCAAAAGTCCTCGACGCTCTTTCATTGATGCTGGATGATCTGATGATGTTTCAGGTCATGTGGTTGATTGTGTTAAAAAGAATCAAAAGAAAGCAAAGTGAAAGTTGTTCAAAGAAAGTGCTGCATAAAAACATTTTGTACATCTATTCATTGCTTGTATTTCTTGAGACCTAATGATCTTGAACCAGTTCAGATTGGGACCCTGGTGCAGAAGGACTGCACATCATCTGAAGAATACTGGGGAAAGGTGGATCTGCAAAAGGCCATGGAAAGTGGATTAAAGAGAACACAGGACAAAGTGCCCTCTAATGATGCCAGGAAGTTGGGTGATGTAGTTGTGGTGGTACATCCTGGCACAAGGTCATCAATGTCCCTTCTGTATATTCCAGTGACTGTGAGGGGCAAGCAAAGCCAGGCTGTGTTAGACACAGGGTGCACGTTTTCACTCATGCGACAAAGCCTATGGCTGGAGCTTGCTCGCGAAGGAGAACAATTGAAGCTGTGTGAGAACAAAAGTTTCGCTCTGGCCAATGGGAAGACAAATAGGGCTCTGGGGAAGATGATGTTAATATACACTTGGCATTAGATGATATGGTCTTTAGAGACATACATCATGGCTGATGAAGACTTGGCTTTCTCTATCATCTTTGGGCTGGAGTTTTTATAAAAAACCAGCTACCTTCCTCAATATGGATGAACAAACCTATGGAGTGAAGGGAGCGAGGGGCTACACTTTCCATCCTTTCCTGGTTCAACCGCAGGAGGAACTGGAGTCATATACGCATCTAATCCAGTCCATTACCAGTCTTTATGTGGCTGTTTCATCTGCTGGGACTTTGGGACATCATCTCCCTCCCCCTTGCCACCTTCTTTTCTTGACCACCTGCCAGAGGTCAGAGAGCTGTTCCAGGCATAGCCAAAGGTGTGCTCTGGGAGTCTTGGCAAGACAAATGTGGAGGAACACAAATTTCTCACGTTTGATGAGGTGCCAGTCTGCTGCAAGGCATACAGGGTGTCACCTTTCAGACAGCAGCTTATTGCAGACCATGTGTAGCAGATGCACCGGGATGACATCCGTGAGCCATCTCAATCAGCTTGGGGTGCTCCAGTAGTCCTGGTCAAGAAACCTGATGAGTCTCTTCGGTTTTGTGTAAACTTTCAGCGTCTCAATGCAAAAACCCACTCAGGCGCTTATCCCATGCCCATTATCCATGAGCTTCTAGAATCTATGTACCGGGCAGCCTTCTTCAGCACCCTCGACCTGAAGTCAGGATACTGGCAGGTAGCCATGTCTTCTGACAGTTAGGCCAAGACAGCCGTGATAACACCTATGGGACTATATCAGTTCAATTGTATGCCATTTGGTCTTAAGTATGAAGGGGCCATATTTCAACGACTGTTGGAGAAAGTTCTGGGGGAGCTAAAGAGAAAAAGATTGTTGTTTACATTGGCGACATCATTGTTGATTCACCCACTCCTGAACAGCATCTCTGGGACCTCAATGCGGTTCTGGGAAAGTTCCATCTGGCAGGGTTGACTCTAAACCTGAAGAAATGCTTTTTATTTATTTATTTTTTTTCTCCGGCGGGAGCTAAAGTTCTTGGGCCACATTGTCTCGGATCAGGGCGTACATGTGGATCCCGAGAAAAGTGACATCCTACCCTAACCCCACAAACATCCAGACTCTCCAGCAGTTCCTAAGTCTAGTAGGATGATACCACAAATTTATAGACCATTTTTCCAACCTAGCGATCCGATTGAACCGTTTTTTTTTTTAAAAAAAGGCGTGGAATGGGAATGGACAGAGGATTGTCAAAAGAGCTTTGACCAGCTGAAGCAGGCCTTAGTGAATGCATCTATCCTAATGCAGCCTGACACCTCCCTGCCCTTTGAAATACACACTGATGCCAGTGAGGTTGGATTAGGTGCAGTGTTGGTACAAAGGGTAGGTGACCAAGAGAAAGTGATTGCATATGCATCTAGAGGCTTGTAAGGGGCAGAGTACAACTACTCTACCTCTGAGAAGGAGTGCCTAGGCGTGGTATGGATTGTGGAAAAATGGAGGCACTACCTCGAAGGGGTGGAGTTTATAGTATTCACGGACCATGCCGCCCTGACCTGGGCCTTTAACTGTCCCAAAACATCTTCCCGACTGACCCGCTGGCTCCTACGTCTCCAGCAATTTCAGTTTAAGGTCAAAGGTCAAAGTCAAATTTATTGTCAATTCTACCACATGTAAGAATATACAGAGAATCGAAATTACGTTACTCTCAAACCCTCGGTGCTACACAATAAATAAATTATAAACACCAAGTGCAAATTGAAAAGAAATGGGATACGTGTGAGAGAAATGTTATATTCACATAGTACTAGTTTGAATCACTTCTTCCACTTAGCAGTTTAAACATTGTCTGAACTTAATCCGACCCTAAGTGAGTATTCTTTAAATACGAGCCTGTTCTTTGTCTTTTGACTGTGTAGCCCGATAATTTTATGACAGAGAGAACAGAGTCATCTGTTTCCCATTTATGACAGAGAGAACAGAGCCCTCTGTTTCCCATTTATGACAGAGAAAACAGAGCCCTCTGTTTCCCATTTATGACAGAGAGAACAGAGCCCTCTGTTTCCCATTTATGACAGAGACAACAGACTTTCTGTTTCTGCTCTTAGATTTAACACCTTGATAAGGCATCTGCCTTCCTCCTCTTTAAGTCTGATAAGCAGTAAGGGGGTCTTGCAGGAGTGTTTCCTGTGAGACAATCTGCTCTGCCATTTAGGGGGAATATAGTTGTGACCCATGTGATGTTTCCTGGTTTAGAACATATAAATACTTCTCTCCTCTTCTCCATGGCAGAACTCTCAACTGAGACTTCTCTGCGCGTCTGATCAACGTGTATTTTTTTAAAATAAACATTTGTGTTAAACTTGAAACTGTTTACTCTCTCATTGGATTCCAGTAAATTTCCGCCACAATACGTTGGGTTTAAGAGTAAAAGGCAATAAAATTACAGTTAAAAACAATGACATGGCAGAATGATATACATTATTTCTATGATTAACTGTATTGTAATCACACATTCAGTATTTGTCTAGATATCCAGTCTTCGTCCAGTCCTCCAGTTTTAGTCCAGACATCCAGTATGAGTCCAGACATCCAGTGTTAGTCAAGAACTCCAGTATTTGTCCAGACCTTCATTATTAGTCCAGAACAGTCCTGTCGTAGTCTGTCAAGTGATCTGGTGAAGGAAACACACTCTCACACACACCCATGAAAAAAACCCAAACAAACAAAAAAGATCCCATTTCTTGGCATTTTGCCAAGTCTTTGCGAAATTATTGTTATTGCTTTTAAAACTGTTAATAAATTAGTCAACATCCAATCTTCATTTCTTCTGATATTTAATACTATGGTTATTCCAGATTAAATATTTGTGTGGGGAAATAACTGAATTAGTGGTTTATTAACCGCAGAATCAGATTTTAGGACAAAATACTACAATAAAAAAAAACTAAATTTAAAAATCAAGTGCTATAATTAATTTTTATGTATTTATTTTTAATCCAGTTCATCTTTAAATTACATTTGAAGTTTTAGAATCAAGAACATTTAATCCTCCTCGGTTGTAGGAGTTACTTTGGATATTTTTGTTTAGAAAATGACATTTGTTTTTCCATATAAAATTAAATAAAATGGACTTGGTTTGTATAATAACTGATGTAGGAGTGTCCGCATCACGCTGAACGTGCACGACGCAGCTGGACGTGCGCGCGACCGGCAGTGAGCTCATGGACAAAGTGAAAGTGAAACTTACATAACGTATCTGACATAACGGTACCGAGAGGGTTGAAGCTGCCGGTGAGGTGAGACCCGAGGACGGAGGACAGCTGCTGTTAACCGGATCGTTACTTCAAACTTTATTTCTCTCTTCAACTTTGTCTTTTGACTCAAACACGTGAAGGTAATAATTTCTGCTCTCTTCTCTGCCCTCCTGATTTACCTGCAGACTTTGATCAATCTTGTGTCTGAAGACAAATCTACATGATTGGTAGATGACAGTATTTTTATTGGTTTTATTATTGATCAAAAACGCTGTGCTGAACAGTTGATGATCAGTTTTCTTCATAAAACAAACTTTGTGGTTTTTTATTTCCTGGAGTGAAGCTGTCGTCTCCAGCATTAAAGTCAGACTGCTGTTTCCTGTGGAGCCTTTCAAAATAAAGTGTGGTTCCTGGAAGAAGTTGTTCTTTGCTGCTTGTGTAACTGTTGTGTGATGAGGCTTTAAAAGGAGGAAATGTGTCTCTGCAGGACAGTTTGACCTTTGAGCTTCTTCACATTTACAGTAACCAGACTGACGTAGAGGCAGAGTCTCCTTCAGCTTGTTCAAGATTTTCAACTTTGTGTTTCTGCAGTAAAAACTCTGTTGTTGACAGAATTGTATGTTTTTAATCTTTGAACAGAAAACCGGAAAAGGCCCTGAGTGAAGCTTCAAAGCAGGTAGGATCAGCAGATCCGGCTGTAGAAGAGACTTCCTCAACCTCCCACTGTTTCCTGACTGCATTCAAGTGACACAACAGAGAGGAGCAAACCAGTGCAGGAGCAGCTGGTCTTTGTACAACACCAGTGATGTGTGTTTCCTCTGCAGATGAAGGTGTGTGTGTGTGAGCTGATGTGCACGTGAATTCAGCAGAATGGACCAGTGTGAGGACAGAGAGGACGGAGTCCGTCCCTCTAAAACCCCTCTGTGTGGGGAACATGAGAGTCGGAGCAAAGCTCAGAGGTGAGACGAGCATCTCCAACTGTCCACGACTCTTCTGCATGTCAGAGCTGAAAACTCACATCAGCAAACGTCATTATTACAGGAATGAACCTGGACCTGGACCTGGACCTGGACCTGAACCTGAACCTGGACCTGGACCTGGACCTGGACCTGGACCTGAACCAGAACCAGAACCAGAACCAGGACCTGGACCTGGACCTGAACCTGAACAAGAACCTGGACCTGGACCTGAATCTGGACCTGGACCTGGACCTGGACCTGGACCTGGACCTGGACCTGGACCTGAACCTGAACCCAGCTGTGTGTCCTTAAAGAGCAACTGGTCAATGGAACAGCCTTATAACTTTAAAGGAGACCAACGTTCTGCTGTAAAGAGGTGAGTCTATCTAAACTGCCAAATATTTATGTGCAATACTTTTTAAATAGACTTAAATAGATTATTTTTTATTCATATAAATTTCTGGTCTATTTTTGGTCTATTTCTGGTCTGTACATGAACAACAACTGCTTCTCCATCTGTTGTGTTGGTGTTCATATAAACAGAAAAAGTGCACTTTGAACTCTTTATTCTTCCATCAGGGTCCATCAGAAAAGAGACTCTCTTGAACATGAATCCAGCTGTTTGTCCTTGAAGAGCGACGACTCAGATAAAAGATTTATTGACTTTAAAGGAGACCAACTGTCTTCTTCAGAGAGGTGAGATGTATTTAAATGCATTAAATGTATTTAAATCAGTCCTCATGTTCGGGAATGTCCACATGTTTCTTCTTGAGTAGATCCTTGTAGTCCTGGACCCCTGTGGTCCTCCATCTCCTGATGGTGATCTGAGCTTCCTCCTCATAGATCTTCATCTCCTGTCATGAGCTTTTTCCTCAGTTTGAAACATCTGGAGGTCTTACCTTCCAGAGGACTGATCCTGATGATGCTCCAGAGTTAATCAGCTTTTTCATGTCTCCATCAGTTGTCCATGTTCTAGATGTTGTTGTATCTTTTCTTGCAGCAGAATTGGATCTTGTAAATCTGTGAATCAGCAGAGCTCTCATTGAGGTCACATGTACGTTCTCAGTGGGACCAGCAGGACCAGTAAACCTTCACCACCACAGCCAGTCCTCTGATTGACTATCCTCATCCAAACATGTCTTCATAGACCTTCAGCTTGTGTTTGTCTCTGTGTGGACAGACATGATGTGAGCTAATTCTTCATGATTCCTCCACAGAGTGGACCAGCAGAGCTCAGAGCCTCCCAGTGGTCCGTCTGTCCAGCAGCATCAAACACAGCTGGACTCCATATTTCTGGTCTGTACATGAACAACAACTGCTTCTCCATATGTTCTGCTGGTGTTCATCTCCAGCTGCTCTTTGTAGACCAGTGGACTGTCAGTCTGTCCAACATGGATCTGATGTTTGTCTCCATGGTTTCAGTCTGATTGTGTCATTCATGTGGTCTTCTGTTCCAGCTGCTGGAAGACAACATTGTCATGTTTGTGAAAAGCGAGCTGAAGAAGATCCAGAGGGTTCTGAGTCCAGATTACCCAGAATCCCTGGATAATCTGTTGGAGGACAAGGATGAAGAACAGAGGAGGAGCAGAGAGGCTTTTGTGAAGATCACAGTGAACTTCCTGAGGAGAATGAAGCAGGGGGAGCTGGCTGAGCGTCTGCAGAGCAGTAAGAGGATTTCTCTGAACATTTAATGTGCTGGATAAATGATCCAGAAAGTCTCAGGAGATGAACAGCATTCACAGATCAGCCACATCATTAAAACCACTGAGAGATGAAGTGAGGAACCAGCACCCCCTACAGGAGCATCCTCCCTGTACGGGACGGCAGTGGACCTCAATAAATATGTTTAACCCACCAACACCACCAGATAACTAGAAGGTTTTTAGTCCTCGTTTTCCTCTTCCAGGAATCCTGGTGAACTCCAGATTGTCTTGATGGTTCTACAGATAATTGATCAGATCATCTTCCGGTGTTTTCAAATCCTAAACCTGGAAATTCCACTTCACAGAGACCCACAACAACAACAACAACACAACAACCCACAAACCCACACCCCATCTAGGCTCTACTGCCAACATCCTGGTCTTAGAACCTCCAGGACCCCCAGATGTTCTTGTCACCTTCACGTCCTAAATGTTAAGAGGTGTTTTGGTGCTAAAAGTGATTCTAGTCAGTATTGGACAGCTCATCGTCTAGTTCGAGTTCTAGTTCTAGTTGATCAGTGTCGGTTCAAACCTGATTCTTTAGGAGAATTAAGTTGTTGTGTGAACTTTATAAAACACTAATTGTTTTTTTTTTTTTTTTCATGTGTATTCAGATGTTTCTGCTGAAGTTTGTCAAAAGCGACTGAAGTCTAAGCTGAAGGAGAAGTACCAGTGTGTGTTTGAGGGGATTGTTAAAGCAGGAGACCCAACCCTTCTGCAGCAGATCTACACAGAGCTCTACATCACAGAGGGAGGGACTGGAGAGGTCAACCATGAACATGAAGTCAGACTGATTGAAGCAGCATCCAGGAGACCAGACAGAGCAGAAACCACCATCAGACAGGAGGACGTCCTGAAACTCCCACCTGGAAGAGATGAACCAATCAGAACCGTGATGACGAAGGGAGTGGCCGGCATCGGGAAAACCGTCTTAACACAGAAGTTCACTCTGGACTGGGCTGAAGGCAGAGCCAACCAGGACATCCAGTTCATGTTTCCATTCACCTTCAGAGAGCTGAATGTGCTGAAAGAGACAAAGTTCAGCTTGGTGGAACTTGTTCATCACTTCTTCACTGAAACCAAAGACATCTGCAGCTTTGAAGACTTCCAGGTTGTGTTCATCTTTGACGGTCTGGATGAGTGTCGACTTCCTCTGGACTTCCACAACAATGAGATCCTGACTGATGTTACAGAGTCCACCTCAGTGGACGTGCTGCTGACAAACCTCATCAGGGGGAACCTGCTTCCTTCTGCTCGTCTCTGGATCACCACACGACCTGCAGCAGCCAATCAGATCCCTCCTGAGTGTGTTTCCATGGTGACAGAAGTCAGAGGGTTCACCAACCCACAGAAGGAGGAGTACTTCAGGAAGAGGTTCAGAGATAAGGAGCAGACCAGCAGGATCATCTCCCACATCAAGACATCACGAAGCCTCCACATCATGTGCCACATCCCAGTCTTCTGCTGGATCACTGCTACAGTTCTGGAGACAGTCCTGGAAACCAGAGAGGGAGGAGGACTTCCCAAGACCCTGACTGAGATGTACATCCACTTCCTGGTGGTCCAGGCCAAACTGAAGAAGGTCAAGTATGACGGAGGAGCTGAGACAGATCCACACTGGAGTCCAGAGAGCAGGAAGATGATGGAGTCTCTGGGAAAACTGGCTTTTGAGCAGCTGCAGAAAGGAAACCTGATCTTCTATGAATCAGACCTGAGAGAGTGTGGCATCGATATCAGAGAAGCTTCAGTGTACTCAGGAGTCTTCACACAGATCTTCAAAGAGGAGAAACACCTGTACCAGCACAAGGTGTTCTGCTTCATCCATCTGAGTGTTCAGGAGTTCCTGGCTGCTCTTCATGTCCATCTGACCTTCTTCAACTCTGGAGTCAACCTGCTGGAAGAACAAACAACATCTTGTAAACTTGAAACCACTGGAGAAGAAGCTGCAGAGACACACTTCTACCAGACTGCTGTGGACAATGCCTTACAGAGTCCAAACGGACACCTGGACTTGTTCTTCCGCTTCCTCCTTGGTCTTTCGCTGGAGACCAACCAGACTCTCCTACAAGGTCTGTTGGAACCAAAACAAAGAAGGTCACAGAACAATCAGGAAACAGTGGGATACATCAAGAAGAAGATCAGTGAGGATCTGTCTGCAGAGAAAAGCATCAATCTGTTCCACTGTCTGAATGAACTGAATGAAGGTTCTCTGGTGGAGAAGGTCCAATGGTCCCTGAGGTCAGGACGTCTCTCCACAGATGAACTGTCTCCTGCTCAGTGGTCAGCTCTGGTCTTCATCTTATTGTCATCAGTAGAAGATCTGGAAGTGTTTGACCTCAAGAAATACTCTGCTTCAGAGGAGGTTCTCCTGAGGCTGCTGCCAGTGGTCAAAGCCTCCAAGAAAGTTCTGTGAGGACAAACACAGACACATCTGTTTTAATTACAATCAAATGTTGTGTTCATGGAGAAAATCAGTTCAGTTCACTGTTCAGCTGAGTTCAGGTTCATGTAGGACCAGTTCTCAACAATAATTCATCTCAGGAAACTTTACATTAAGACGATTGCAGTGATCACTTTGATCAAGACTGTAGTGCAGCGATACCTAATGATCAATAGTTGAATTAATCAGAAGTCATTTAAATGATCTGATTTATTCATTTGCTGAATGACAAAATCAAATTTTAAATGACATAAATATTTCTCTTTTATCTCCTCTGCAGGTTGAGTGGCTGTAACCTCTCAGAGGAGGTCTGTGCAGGTCTGTCCTTAGTTCTCAGTTCTCAGTCCTCCAGTCTGACAGAACTGGACCTGAGTAACAACCACCTGCAGGATTCAGGACTGAAGAAGCTGTGTCCCGGACTGAAGAGTCCACACTGTAAACTGGAGTCTCTCAGGTCAGAATCCCTCAAGTGTTGAACTGCTGACCGTTATAACTGTGGTTTATGTTGAATCCAAGGGGATGGTACCGACTGTCCAGACCTCTGCAGCTGCTTCACCTTATGATGGTGCTGCAGTCTGTAGTCCTGAGCCGGTAGTTCAGAGTGTCTGAGTGACGGTGCCGCTGCAAACCCAGCCAGAACCTTGTCCATCCTGCTCAGCATGACTGAGCCACAGCTCACAGCAGTGAATCCTGGTTCTGAGGGCAGGTGACTGATGACGTGGGGCTCGTTACTCTCTCGCTGCCGTAACTCAAAGCCTCCAGTGGCTACGTGGTGTTCAGCTGGTCTGTTACGGTTGTAGCAGCTGCTGAAGTTTGACTGTGTAGACATTTATCTGCATAGAAGGACGTCACCACTTCAGGTACCTCATCTCCAGGCTGGAGGCTGTCCAGCACATGTCTCTGCAGGTCATAGGTCACACAGCAGGGACTGCAGGTCGGGTAAAAGGGAAGTACCTGCCACTGATGTCCTTCAGGAGGACGATGGGTCTGCAGATCCCACCACAGGAACCTCAGCAGGGACTTATCTTCTGAGAGCAGCTTCTTCATTTGAAAACACTCAACTGCAGACTCAGCTTAGGTCAAACACACAGACGTGTAACTGCGAAGACTGTCCATCACCACGGAAACAGCCAGCAACAGTCCTCAGGAAAGACAAACAAGTTTGAATACAAACAACTTCACATTTTACCAGCTATATAAATAATACCATGTTTGGTGTATCATAAAGAGTTGATTGTTGATGCACTAATATTGACAGCAGTTTTTATTCATAAATGTAAAATCACTCATGTAGACGTGAACTGTAACGAACAGCTCTGAGTTGGTGGCGGTGCAGCGATCTGATTGGTTAGTTCACCTGTCACTCAGCAGACCTTTGAACAGGGATGTTTTAGGATTTTAAAGTGTGTTAGTGTGAAGTTCATGTGAGGGTTCATGTCTGACCTGCATTAGATATTGTAAGAGTTTTACGACTCCATGAGGATGGGAATGAACCACACGAGAGACAGTATTCCTGGTTAACCTTTACAAAGGGGGGAAGGCCAACACTGATGTGTAACCAACGTGATTCCCATCCTCCCCCTTACAGTGCCTTCTTTCATTCACAGAGAAACAGGGCAGTCACATGAAACGTTACAAACTAGGATAAGGCCTGTATGCAAGTGATAACAGATAAGAAACAGAAGCAGTTTGGACCGGTTTTTTAAACTAACTGTGGATCTTAATCTTGGATGTTCCTGTCTTTTCTCTTGCAACGGACATTACAATCTTGTGAATACAGACAATATACAATATATTTATAACCTTTAACATTTCCCTCCTGTGTATCACATTATTGACTCTAAAAAAACTTGATTATATGAAGTAACAAAATCATCATCTCTTGTATTCACATTTTCAGTGCATGAATCATTATAGTTACTTAAACAGCATCATCGTAGTTGTCAATGGTGTTATATTTAGGTTCTCTGTTGGCAAGACAAATGTAATTTCCTCTGTTGTCATCATCTTGTTCTTGTTCTGGCACTTTGTAGATATTGTTTCATCTCAGTCAGGTCATTCAGTGCATCATGAATTTCACCTCCAGTACCTGTGGAATCAGGGATGTAAGTACAACAGGTTTCTCCGATCATCTTACAGACCCCTCCTGAAGCTGCAGTCAGGAGGTCAATTCCACTTGTCAGCATGGCGGTCCTATTATAGAGTCTCAGCAGGCTGTAAAAATTTATCTCAAAATGTTGGCGAACTTCAGCAACTCCAACCCAAGAAGAAAGGGCATGGGGAAATTTTGCTCCACTCCCCTCATAATCTGTGGTCATACCTATGGTGTTCATTGAATAAGGAGGAACGTTCCTGCAAGACCTATAGGGGGTTAATATTTTGTTAACTTTTTTCATGAAGAATACGTTGTCAGTCAGAGGCACCAAAGCACAGAGACCTCTCCAATTTTTTGGGAGAGATGCATAAACCTTGTGTCCGCCGATTAAAAAAAAAAAAAAAAAAATCTGTGAGAGTAAGTGAGCCTTCAGGTCCTGCAACAATGATGGTGCAGTTGGCCAGTTCAAGTCGCTCCCTAGTTTATTGTACCCTGGATGTATACTTAGACCATAGAGACACAATTGTTGGTCCATGGAAATGTTGACTGGTCAGAGACCTCAATTATGGGAGGCAATACGGTATGTGTGCACAAACATAGCAGTTAGTAGCGTTCTGATTACGTGCTGTGTAATTCACCAGTTCCCACAAGTTTGTGCTGTCATCATGTGGATGGATGATATGAAAGATATTCACAGGTGGTACCTCAATTCCATCAGTCAGACATGCTGCAGTCCCTTTGCAACCCAGCACCCACCACACCTGTGGGTGCCTCATTTTTGGCCCAGCTTGCAGAGATGTTATGACACCCTGTCGACTAACAGGACAGGGATCAGATGTTTTCTTCACTGACGTTGAGATGAGTCACCCTAAAAAGTGGCTCCCCTTTGTAGTCAGACTTTCCCACTGTCCTGGATTAGGGGTCTAACACTCTATGAACTTACAGTGACTGAGATGTGTCCAGCTGGGCCTTTCAGCAATCTTTACTGCTGTTGGTGTGGTCAGGAACACCTGGTGGTCCTTCCCAACGTGGACTGGCCCAGTTCTTTCTTTTGATGACTTTGATGTATACCCAGTCTCCTGGTCTAACCGGTGGTGTATCCAGTGGGGAGAGATGGTCAGACGGCAGTAAATTTGCATTGGCAACCTCTTTCTGCTTTAGTGGTCTGATCAAGAAGTCTGGTAGTATCTTTTCCTCCTCTTTATGATACCTTCACTTGTGTTCTTCAGTACTTCATTTATGTAAAAGATTATGTAAAAACAAGTTCTGCAGCTTGGGCTGACATGTGTTGTGGAAGTTTTGCAGCTTTTATCTGGTAGTTAAACAACAGCATATCCTGAAAGTGGATTTCCTTTGTCATGTCTTTTACACAATAGCCTATCTTCTCTGTAACATTAAATCTTCAGCTAATTCTCTTATCTGTTTCTCATGTTTTATGGTTTTATTACCTGCAGTCAGAAATCCTGCTCTCATTCATTACTCCTGCCTCAAGGTTCAAGGGTCAATGTTCTGAATTTCTCTTTTTTTTAATCTACTCACTTTTGTTATTAAAATGAATAAGACAATTCAAAAGAAATCATATCAGCTGTCGTCGATCACGAGTGTCTTTCAATTCCACTCCAGTAACTAATGAAGCAATTCATAAAGTCCAAAAGTAAACATATTCATGCAAAACATTTCATTTAAAGCTTTCAAAATGTTATACCAAAACTCCTTATTCATTCCTGCTGAACTTGTACATCAAACTAAACAGCTTTCTGTAATGTTTTTTTTTTCCTTATTTCTTATTTTTACACTCCTCTTCTTTTTTTTCTATTTTCACAAATGCAACACACTTACTTCGGCCGGTTCCCTAAGAGGATTTATTGTTTTCATTACCCATGTTTACAATAGTACTCTGCTTTATAGCATATGTTTTAACCACAATGTAGGTTAAGCTTACCTACCAGTCACTCACTCAGTCACACACTGACTCACACCACACTCAGGACTAGTTAGGCTAACAAGTTGAACTAATAAGTATTTAATAAAATCAAATTTAAAGTTTAAATTACATAAATATTCCCCTTTTCTCTCCTCTGCAGGTTGAGTCGCTGTGACCTCTCAGAGGAGGTCTGTGCAGGTCTGTCCTCAGTTCTCAGTTCTCAGTCCTCCAGTCTGACAGAACTGGACCTGAGTAACAACCACCTGCAGGATTCAGGACTGGAGAAGCTGTGTCCTGGACTGGAGAGTCCACACTGTAAACTGGAGTCTCTCAGGTCAGAATCCCTCAAGTGTTGAATTGCTGACCGTTACAACTGTGGTTGATGTTGAAGGATTGTTGGAGAGAGAATTGTAATAATTGTAACTGGGTTCAGATCGGGTTGAAGCCTGCAGGCAGTCGTCACAACTGTGTTGCTGATGATGAGGAGAAGGGCTCCACCAAGTCCAAATACATTTCCATTTGTACTTTAGTCAGTTTCAAGTTATTTCAGTGACCGTTGGTGGTTTTTTCTTTCTTTACCGAATAGTATCAACAAGTTGTGTGTTGTGTTGTGTGTCTGCAGGCTGTCAGGCTGTCTGCTCATGTCGGACGGCTGTGCTTCTCTGGTCTCAGCTCTGAGCTCCAACCCCTCCCATCTGAGAGAGCTGGACCTGAGCTACAACCATCCAGGAGAGTCAGCAGTGAAGCTTCTGTCTGCTGGACTGGAGGATCCACGCTGGAGACTGGACACTCTCAGGTATGGACACAGCTGCTGCAGACTCACGGTGTCTGATGGAGGAGGACGTCTCTGTCCTTCACTCACATCTGTCATTGTGTAAAGTTCTGTCAGCTTCTTCCTCCTCTGAGATAATAATCATGGAGCTGCTCTCCGGCTGTGCTGGTCTGACCCCCCTCCTCCTTTCAGGGTGGAGCCTGCTGGACCACGATGGTTGAGACCAGGTCTGAGGAAGTGTAAGTGTGTTTTGATTTCATTCACACGTTCAACCATCTTCACACTGTCACATCACTCATTCATGAGTCCATCGATGATCAATGACAGATCAATAATAACTGCAACTGGGTGGTGTTTGTTCTCTCCATCAGATTCCTGTCAACTCTCCATCGACACAAACACAGTCAACAACTACATCAAACTGTCTGACAACAACAGGAAGATGACGTGTGTGAAGGAGGATCAGTCGTATCCTGATCATCCAGACAGGTTTGATTACTGGTGGCAGCTGCTGTGTAGAGAAGTTCTGACTGGTCGCTGTTACTGGGAGGTCCAGTGGAGCGGAAAAGTTTCTATATCAGTGAGTTACAGAAGAGTCAGAAGGAAAGGAAACTCTGGTGACTGTTTGTTTGGACGGAACGATAATTCCTGGAGTCTAAACTATTCTGGTGATGGTCGGTACTCTGTCTGGCACAACAACAGAGTAACATCTTTCTCTTCTTCAGTCTCTGACAGAGTAGCCGTGTATGTGGACGTTCCTGCTGGAACTCTGTCCTTCTACAGCGTCTCCTCTGACAGACTGATCCACCTCCACACCTTCAACACCACGTTCACTGAACCTCTTTATGCCGGGTTCAGGTCCTGGTCTGGTTATTCAGTGTCTCTGTGTTCAGTTTAGTATCAGGAGTCTCCTCCTGTCAGAGAAACTGTCTCTGTTGGACAGATAGTTCAGTCTCTACATGTCTGTTTTCATCAGAACACATCAATCAAATGTTTGTCAAACGGTTCTGAATGATTCCTTGGAAACTTCTTCCTCTTCCGGTCCTTTAACGATGGAAGCTGCCGTTATTCCAGGATCCACATGTTCTTTTTCCATCTGTTTCCCATCAAAGCTTCCCAGTGAACACCAGCATGTTGTTTCTCTGCAGCTCAGTTCAGCTGAGATCATTCAGTTGGTGTCAGCTGCAGTTAGTTTGCTGCACATGTGACAAACGGTGACATCAGAGAGGAACCACTGAGCTGCAATCAGCCCAGATGACGTTCCAGTTGCTGACAGATCCGAGCACAGGTCTGGTGAGCAGCCAGGGTTCATCCTGGTCTGTATTCACACCACTTCCTGTTCCAACCATGACACCACTACTGGACTGTCAGTTTTCTGTCGTGGTCGAGTGTTTGTTTATGTGTGAACTCTCACCCAGATGAATCAAATGATCCATCCGTTATCTAGAACTGCTTCTTCATGTTCAGGGTCACGGGGGTCGGCCTTGTTGGTGTTCAACTGAACTGTGATGATGTTTATGTCCATTTGTCAGTAGAAGCAGAAATCAACAACAGTAATGTAATGTAAGCGCACTGTCCTAGGACAGCCCTCCAAGCTTGCGTCTCTGCGGGGTTCAATCATGGCCAGGAGATTCTGTCAAGGACCGACTGAACAGAACCCCAGAGCAGAGAGCCAAGGAAGGTAGAAAATGATTTATTTTCCCAACATGGAACACAGAACAAGGCAGGAACCAGGCTTGGCAGACGTAGCATCCCCGAAGCAGAGCTTGACTTGACTTGGCTTGACTTGGCTAGGCTTGACTCGACAATCCCCAAAGCGGAAACTTGGCTTGGCTAGGCTTGACTCGACAATCCCCAAAGCGGAAACTTGGCTTGGCTAGGCTTGACTCGACAATCCCCAAAGCGGAACTTGGCTTGGCTTGACTTGACTTGGCTTGACTCGACAATCCCCAAAGCGGAAACTTGGCTTGGCTAGGCTTGACTCGACAATCCCCAAAGCGGAACGTGGCTTGGCTTGACTTGGCTGGTCTTGACTTGGCTTGGCTTGGCTTGACTCGACAATCCCCAAAGCGGAAACTTGACTTGGCTAGGCTTGACTCGACAATCCCCAAAGCGGAAACTTGGCTTGGCTAGGCTTGACTCGACAATCCCCAAAGCGGAACGTGGCTTGGCTTGACTTGGCTGGACTTGACTTGGCTTGGCTAGGCTTGACTCGACAATCCCCAAAGCGGAAACTTGGCTTGGCTAGGCTTGACTCGACAATCCCCAAAGCGGAACTTGGCTTGGCTTGGCTTGGCTTGGCTTGGCTTGACTTGACTTGGCTTGACTCGACAATCCCCAAAGCGGAAACTTGGCTTGGCTAGGCTTGACTCGACAATCCCCAAAGCGGAACGTGGCTTGGCTTGACTTGGCTGGACTTGACTTGGCTTGGCTTGACTCGACAATCCCCAAAGCGGAAACTTGACTTGGCTAGGCTTGACTTGACAATCCCCAAAGCGGAACGTGGCTTGGCTTGACTTGGCTGGACTTGACTTGGCTTGGCTAGGCTTGACTCGACAATCCCCAAAGCGGAACGTGGCTTGGCTTGACTTGGCTGGACTTGGCTTGGCTAGGCTTGACTCGACAATCCCCAAAGCGGAAACTTGACTTGGCTAGGCTTGACTCGACAATCCCCAAAGCGGAAACTTGGCTTGGCTAGGCTTGACTCGACAATCCCCAAAGCGGAAACTTGACTTGGCTAGGCTTGACTCGACAATCCCCAAAGCGGAAACTTGGCTTGGCTAGGCTTGACTCGACAATCCCCAAAGCGGAAACTTGGCTTTGCTAGGCTTGACTCGACAATCCCCAAAGCGGAAACTTGGCTTGGCTAGGCTTGACTCGACAATCCCCAAAGCGGAAACTTGACTTGGCTAGGCTTGACTCGACAATCCCCAAAGCGGAAACTTGGCTTGGCTAGGCTTGACTCGACAATCCCCAAAGCGGAAACTTGGCTTGGCTAGGCTTGGCTGGACTTGACTTGGCTTGGCTTGACTTGACTTGGCTTAACAATCCCCAAAGCGGAAACTTGACTTGGCTAGGCTTGACTCGACAATCCCCAAAGCGGAACTTGGCTTGGCTTGGCTAGGCTTGACTCGACAATCCCCAAAGCGGAACTTGGCTTGACTTGACTTGGCTAGGCTTGACTCGACAATCCCCAAAGCGGAAACTTGGCTTGGCTAGGCTTGACTCGACAATCCCCAAAGCGGAACGTGGCTTGGCTTGACTTGGCTGGACTTGACTTGGCTTGGCTAGGCTTGACTCGACAATCCCCAAAGCGGAAACTTGACTTGGCTTGGCTAGGCTTGACTCGACAATCCCCAAAGCGGAACTTGGCTTGACTTGACTTGGCTAGGCTTGACTCGACAATCCCCAAAGCGGAAACTTGGCTTGGCTAGGCTTGACTCGACAATCCCCAAAGCGGAACGTGGCTTGGCTTGACTTGGCTGGACTTGACTTGGCTTGGCTAGGCTTGACTCGACAATCCCCAAAGCGGAAACTTGACTTGGCTAGGCTTGACTCGACAATCCCCAAAGCGGAACTTGGCTTGGCTTGGCTTGACTTGACTTGACTTGGCTAGGCTTGACTCGACAATCCCCAAAGCGGAAACTTGACTTGGCTAGGCTTGACTCGACAATCCCCAAAGCGGAAACTTGACTTGGCTTGACTTGGCTTAACAATCCCCAAAGCAGAACTTAACTTGGCCCGGCTCGGCTCGGCTCGGCCCGACTATTCGGACGGAAATCTCCTGGCAACCAGGAGTGGTGAGAAGGCCTGGTAAATAGGCCTGAGGCTTACGAGGGGATTGAGTGCAGGTGTCCGAAAATGGCTGGCCACGCCCCTGCCATCCACCTGGTCTGTACCACAACGAAGGGGAGGGGAAAAAATACCACAGAGCCTCCACAACCGTCACAATCTCATCCGTACAAATTAACATTCCTAACTGCTTTTCTCCAGCAACCGCCGGAGACAACTACACTGAAACCTTCATTGTTTAGTTTTAGATTGTTCCATATAACTTGTATTGTCCTCTTGCTTTTTCAGTTTTTTTGTTTATGGCGACTTGTACATGAATTTTGGCTGCAACACTGAAATGAGCCAATTCATTTAATTTCATTTCATTTCAAATGTCTCACTGAATATATGGACAGGATCAGGAATGAGTACACCAGAAGGACAGCACTTGTTCCATGTTTTGGAGAGAACGTCAGAGAGGCCGGACTGAGAGGGTTTGGACATGTACAGATGAGAGAGAGTGAGTAAATTAGTAAAAGGATGACGAGGCTGAACTGAAAAGAAAGAGGCTCAGAGGAAGACCAAAGACGAGAACTGGATAACAAAGTCTAATATTATCCTTCATCACTTGTTTGTTGACTTGGACATTTCAGTTTTACCAACTTTAACATGATTGTGAAGTAAATCTGATGATCATTGAGGAATCTTACCTAAAATCTTTGTATCATGCAACAGGTGCCCTGACAAAACACTCACGGAGTAAATTAAATATTTTGACGTAGAAAATGAAAAAATGTACATCCTTCTGTCACATCATTTCATCCCAGTCACAGGACTGTCCTGTATTTAGCTCCATCCATGTTCCCATCAAACCCGACCAGCTTGCTTGTCCCTGCTGAACAAAAACATCTCCACACCACGATGGTGCATTTGTGTTCTGGGGACTGAATAAAAATACACACCACAATTCATATTTTTATTAGTGACAAAAAGTTTGAAAACAATGTAGTTTTCTTTCCTTATTTAAAATAATGTGCACATTTGTCTCGGTCTGTTACATCGAATCTAAAAAACACAATTAAGTTTGTAAACGTAGAAAATATTTAAAGTGTTAAGGTTGTGTGTGAAAATATAAATCCAAAAGCAGACCTTGGTAAGATACAAGCAGTAACTGCAGATACATTTTCCTCAAAGCTATAGAGCAAAGACAAAAACAGAATCAGAGTCATCAACAAACTTGGTCTGAAATTCAAGGAATCTGAGTAGAAATCCAGCAGAGGTACAAATCCACAAGTCCAACAGAGTCATCCAGTGAACGAGCAAAATATCAATAAATGAAAAAAACACAGTCAGAAAATCCCAGAAGCAGGTCAACTACATGGAAAAATGGCCAGAACTGTTGCATTGAACATATAATTCTCTCCTCTGAAGGAGTATTTATCTGTGTAATTTTGTTTTAAATTCTCAAACACAGTTGTGTAGTTTTTCCCTCTCAGGTTTCCAGTAATCCTCATTGGAAAGGTTTTTACAGCATCCAGGTGGCTCTGGCTGAGATGGGGAGAGCAGAGGGGGAGAAGATCCCACTCGGACACCGGTCCAGAACAGATCAGTCTGGTCTGGTCACCTGGACCAGGGTGTCAGTTCAAGACCTGAACCACCCAGTGACTCCAAGACACAACACTGATTATGTGTGCAAGTGTGTTGATCGAAAATGGTGTGAAAACCATCCCAACCTTACATGAACCTGCATTCTTTCCATTTATTGTTCATCTCATTCACTGGCTTTACAGTTTCAATCTTAAGGATGTTCTTTACAGATTAAAATTCAACCAGGTCAAATAGATCCTTTCACAGCAGTAGATTAGAGCACAGCTTACTAATATATTAAAACAATGTTAATATACTGTAGTATTCTGGTTTTACAATGCTCCTGACTTGTTTCTTTGCAAGGCAGTATGGAAATGACTATTAACCCTTCAATGAGCTGGTTTGGTTTCAGCACCACGGTCAGCTCCCAGTAATGAAAATCCATTTATAAAATCACATCAGCATCCGTCTGCACCGATCTCTTCAAAACAAAGAGAAGGATGTTCCACCCACCACATGGGCTTGTGTGTAGTCCTCCACAAAAGTATCTTGGCATTAGAATATGAAGTTGGGTAAGTCTGGTACAACTACAATAAACTAGAGGATAAACAGTGGTCCTCAGTGCAACAAAAAGTAGACCATGTCTGAGACTGTTACACATATTTTGGAGATTGTAATACACTGCAACATGCAGACATGAGTTTAAAATGCACAACAGAGAGGATGAGGAACCAAGTTCAAGCTGTAAAGATAAATCTGCATTTCCACCGACCGATGTGGGTCATCCAGCTCTGTTTCCACCACTGGTATCATTTTGGATGCGAGCATCACCACTATTATTTACACCTTTCTGTCTCTTATGTTTTAAGTTTAGCTGCAGAACTGTTGTTATTGCTTGTAAAGTCAGGTTACACAACATTTAACTGTAGACATTCATGGTTCAGTCAGCTGGGAAAATGGAGTTCAAGAGGAAGCTGAAGGATCAGAGACGGCTGCAACTTTGACATGACCCCAGGTGACCCCTGTTTCCATCCTGGGGGTCAGTGTGGACATCGTTTAGGATTACAATATCTTGGAGTACAGTACTGTACAGCTCCTCCCTCTGAGTGTCAGACACTTGGAGTCAGTGGGTTGATGTGGACTCTTAATAATGTGCAATAATCCAGAGCAACAACTACATCTATGTGCTATATTCTATATTCAGCTGTTGGTAAACTGTTGCTATTTATCACACTGTAGATACAAAATCAAAATGTTCATGACTATTTATTGTTTAGATATATTTTACTTTATTTTAGTATTTATGTTTAAATGCATTGATATTTTTTACACTTTCCTACTTTCGTACAATGCTCTTGACTTGTTCTTTACAAGACAGTTTGACTATTGATGCTTCAATGAGACAGTTTGTATATGTGAGTTTGTGTAAATAAATACATATTTAAGTGTTTGCTAAAATTGAAATCACATGCAAATAAAAAACAAATAGCCACAAACTTGAGCAGATTTTGTGTATAAAATTAATGATGGAGGGATCCAAATCAAAGCAGAACTAAACTCATTTTCTTACAACAAATGAAGGACGACACCACTAATATATTCTTGAAGTGATAAATTAAATTCTGGGTATCTGCAGTAAAGTTCTGCAGAGTAAAAACTGTTATTATTCACACTGATGAATATTTGAGTTATGTGTTCACATTCTGGCTCTGAAACTTATGACATCCAGATTCTAATGATAAAAACTGTAAATGTAGTTTAGACTGGTGCAAATCAGCTTTTAACATACTGGTAGGATTGTCTTTATTTCAAGAGAGATGCTTTTTGGGACATCTGTAAAGATGTTTGATCACAGATCAAATATTTGATCCAAACTTAACCAAACTTGTGCTGACAGCTGCTCTGAGATCCTCTGTAAGTGTCAACCACAGATCGTCACCAACTCACACACGTCAATATTTAACGAACTCACTGAGATACAAACCAACATTTCATAAACGTACACAAGACTTCAGTTGTTTCTACGACCTAAAGTGTCGACTGGCTGAAGACATTCAGCTGTGAACTGCAGTGATTCTGTTTGGACCCCAACGTTCACCACTTGCAGCTGAATTTAGCTGTTCTGGTTTTATTTTTGGTGTTTTTATTTTTGTCCTTTTCTATATCAGTTCTGTCTCCAATAAAGAGTAAATGCTCCTCCTACTCCTCCATCTGGCCTCCATCAGAAACCTCACCTCCAGAATCAGGCCTCCAGAACACATGAGCACATAAATGGACACCACCAGCTGACCACTGTGGGGTCCAGGTGTGATACGATCTAGTCTGGAGCAGCTGATGATGTAGACAGACGAGCTGACTGCAAACCAGGAACCAACAAGCTTCCCTCATGTTGCATCCCTGTGACGAGACATCAAACCACCTGGACCAGATGTAACATGTGAAAAGTTAGAAGACGATAGTTTGACAGAAACACGACCACCATGGCATCACTGTTCAGTCCTTCTGTGTCCTGAACTGCCTCCATCCAGGAAACATCACTCCAGGATTAACTCTTGTTTCACCTTTGCTGTGTCAATGCAGCTTTCTGGGAATACCACTGACAACTCCTCCACCTGACAACACTGGTCACATGCACTGAGTGTGCACGAGACCAGTCACTTAGATTTCATCAGACAAAACTTTTACTCACACTGTCTCTTTTGTTCTTCATCATTTCACAGTTTTCCCCTCAGTGTGTCAGGATCACAGCTCTCAGCAGCACAGAGCTCCAGGTTGAGCTTCTGGATCCCTGCAGACACATAAATGGGTCCTCATTTTCACCAGGAACACAAAGGAAAATGTCAGAAGTTTCTCATTTAACCAGTGATGTCACAACCAGAATGAGCTGCACCACAGATGAACTTCTCTTTAAGAGAAACCTGAGTGGAGACAGAAATAAGGTGAAAATGAAATGAAATAATAGCGTGTGTGCAATAAGAAAATAAATAATGTCACATATACCTGAACTACGATCTCAGTATAAAGGACAAGTTGGAGAATGTCTGATGTTCCTGAAGGTTCGGAGGCTTTATTAGGCAGCTGTTGGTGGCTTTTTCTCTTTAAAAAGGCCAGTAAGTGGAGGTTTGTGCAGCTGATATCCCAAATAAGCAGAAGGAGGTTGAAGCTCGTCGTGGAGCAGATGGTGGAGGAGGTTCAAGCTGCTACAGAAGTGATTCCGGAGGTTCAAGGTGGAGAAGTATTCCACAATCAAAACTTAGTGGAGCACAAATGGAAAGCTTTCACAAGACCTAACAAGTGTACTGACACATCTGGACTCCAGCCTGACAGCTAACAGGACAAACTGGTTGATGAACAACGTTGTAGGTGAGGGTCCACTTGGCATCTGCTGCACTTGGATGGAGATTTAAACCTACCGTAGACAAAGATATTTGGATCGAGGATGGTGGAAGAGAAAGTGGATTTTTATAAAGTTTTGTCTGCTGTCAGATGTTAACGTGGAATTAAAAATAAAATCCACATATTGATGAAAATTCATCTATTACGTGTCTCTATATTTCCATACTTAGATAATGATGATGAAAGCTCATACAGCAACAAACAGAGACGGGAACTATGAAGGAACTCAGGTGCATGTTTACTGGAGCTGAACGTCCAGGGAAAGAGTTCAGGAAAGGAACACTTCCAGTCCGGGAAAGTCGTGTTGAGCTGGGAGACAGAGAAAGAAGAACAGGAATACACACGGGATTTTGATTTGCTCTGATCTGCCCCTAAAAAGGGGAGTAAACAGGCTTCTCAACGGTATCAGATTTATGGTGAACAACTGCTGTTACAACAATGAAGTATTTTATGTGTGAGATTACACATCTGTCAAGTCATCAGTTCAGGCTCGTTTTGAAATCAAGTTTTTTTGTCCAAAACATGTTTTTCCTGGTGTTTATTTGGTCTTATTTAGAAAACACATTATTTCCACCACTGTTACAACGAAGAAATATTTTATGCATGAGATCATCAAGTTATCAGTTCAAAGTCATTTCATTTTTAAAATCAAGTTTTTTGTCAATAACATGTTTTTCCTGTTTTCTCAAGTTAATTCCACCTTTGTTATGTCGGGAATGAGATTCACGTCTTGAAAATGAGACTGTTTCTAAACACTGTTTTTAGAGTTGGAGATCATTTTCATTGACTGCTGAGCTTCCATCATTAAAAGAGGGATTCTGAGGTCACAGTCGCTGCATTGGCTGGGAATCGAACCCAGGTCGACTGCTTGGCAAGCAGCCATGCTGACCACTATACCACCAATGCTGCATGAGTCAACTTGAAACCTGTAATTGATGAAGTTCTTCTAAGAAGCAGCTGGTCTTCAACACAGCTTCATCCTAGATCTGCTGCTGTAGACCTACGCTGCAGGGGGACACCACCATGATCCACTGACCTGCAGTCCCACCCTCTGACCATCCCAGTGTTTACCTCCACCTGTCTGTATGGATGTCTCTGTTGGATACCTGCAGACATCCTGACCTGCCGTCCTCGTCTCTGTGGATCACCAACTAACCAGGTATCAGTCATGTATACATGGAAGTCTTAGTTCTGCTGCTGATGGATGGTTGTACTTATGTATCTTGTCTTCTGTACCTTTGACGGTGTGTCTGTGTCTCTCCTCGCTCTGTAACTCCTTCTTTACCCAGCTGGTCTTCAGGAGGAGGGTCCCCCCTTATGATCCAGGTCCTGATCCAGGTTTCTTCACTCTTAAAGGGAGTTTTTCTTGACACTATTTAGCTTAAGGTTTTTCTTCCACCAGGGGAGTTTTTACCTGCGTACATGATGCGTACACACACGTGGTGCAAGTATATTCCAGACCTTAGATTTAACCTGAAGCCGGCCCACAGAGAAGACCTGTCCCCAAAGACCTCATCTACATGGACTGTTCACACCAGTGTAGGTTCATACTGGTGGAGACACCTACATGGACCGTTCACAGCAGTGTAGGTTCATACTGGTGGAGACATCTACATGGACCGTTCACACCAGTGTAGGTTCATACTGGTGGAGACACCTACATGGACTGTTCACACCAGTGTAGGTTCATACTGGTGGAGACGCCTACGTGGATCGTTCACACCAGTGTAGCTTCATACTGGTGGAGACACCTACATGGACCGTTCACACCAGTGTAGGTTCATACCAGTGGAGACAGCTACATGGACTGTTCGTGCCAGGTCATAACTCTACTTGAAGGGACTTCACAATTGTTAAAGTTCTTAAATATTCCAAATCTAATACAAATCTGCAGATCCAGACAGTTTAGATCCTGTTTTTAATAAGATGGCTGATTTTACATATTTTCATCCTTTTCCTAAAGATAAATGAAATTCCTTAAGTTTATGTTTTCTTATGTTTTTTCCTTCCTCTTCCATCTCCAACACAAAGGAAGCAGTTATTATGGTATAATAATATTAGAAACCCAAGAATCTCCACTGCATCAAGAGAAACAGAACGTTTATCCTTGAACACCAACACGCCGTCTTTTGTCTGCGTTTTGTGTGTTTGGTTTATATGTAGTTTGTTAACATAATATGTTTTGAGAAATGACTAGAAATAAATGACTGTCAACATTGATCAGCTTCAACTTGTGTTCTTGTGTGTACTTTTTCAAAAGTGTAAAATTCATTAAAATGTACAAAAGAATTACCTGAGTACACCTGAAGGAGACTGTACTGGTTCTTAACCAGCAGAGGATGGTTTGGATCAGGATGTGACTCAACAACACAGTCACCTTCTGGGGTCACTGTGGAGGCTGAAATAGCTGCTATTCCGCCTAGGAACTCTGGGTGCTGTATGCGTTTGCAAACTGCACACAGCGCTCACTATCTGACTATAGACACATTTTTCTACATGTCAGCGTGCACAATAACACACAGCAACTCACATCCCATCCACAGTGTTTTGTGATACATTCAAGCAGGATGCACAACGTTCTACATCCAGGTTTCTTCCCTCTTAAAGGGGAGTTTTTCTTGCCACTATTTGGCTTAAGGTTTTTCTTCCACCAGGGGAGTTTTTACCTACCGTTTGCTTAAGCTGATTGCTCGGGGGTCATGTTCTGGGTCTCTGGAAAGATCCTAGAGACCACTTGTGCTGTAACAGACACTATATAAATAAAATAGATTTCAATTCAATTGAAGTCTCAACAAGCAAAACCTGAGCGTTGACACATTTAAACCACAAAGTTCCTCCACTCACAAACACATCTGAATGTGATGTCAAATACTGGTTTGTGTCCCCACTCACCTACCAGAATGCTGGAAATTACGGGAAATCCTCCATCAGTGAACCTGACAAGAATCTATACTTCATACATGTTGATTTAACTTCACCCTCAGATAGACCAGATCTTTATCAGCGTCAGATAACTGTCTCTAACATGCAGACAAAACAAGGCACTGGATAATGAATTCTCTTCTGTGCCGGCAGTGCTCAGCCACCTACAACTTCTGCAGCTTCTTCTCTTTTTCAGTAAGAGGGAATAGACCTGTTATATTTTCTTGTTTTTATGATTTGTCACCAACCTGCTCGGGTCCCTTTAGTCTCTAGATTCCCATCTGGATGACCACACTTTGGGATCAGTGGGTCATCATGTGTGGAGATTCTGAATGTGGATAACCAGACTCTTCCACTTTGCAGTTTTCTGTGTCACTTTGCCAGGTTTTTGGAAAACCTTGAAATCACACAGTTGCATATTAATAAAATTGATGGAATCTGCAGCAGAAGGGTGATGGAGACACAGACGGGTGATGGGTGGAGGCTTGTCTTTGCTACAGTCAATCTGAGTCAATAGGTGTGTCTAAGATCTTGTAATAATAATACTAGAAACCCAATAAATCTCCACAGCATCAAGAGAAACAGAAGGTTCATCCTTTAACACCAACACACCGTTTCTTGTCAGTGTTTTGCATGTTTGATTTATGTGTAGTTTGTTAAAATAATATGTTTTGAGGAATGTGCTGATTGTCAACATTAATCATCTCAAACTTGTGTTCCTGTATATACTTTTCAAAAGTGTAAAATTCTTCAAGTGTTTGAAACATCTTCTTTACATGTTTCACATGAACATAACATCCACCTGAAGGAGATTCGTACTGGTTCTTAACCAGCAGAGGATGGTTTGGATCAGGATGTGACTCAACAACACAGTCACCTTCTGGGGTCTCAGCAGAGGATGAAATAGCTGGTACTCTGAGTCAGAAATTACTTCAACAAAAACATGAACTGGACCAGAAAGAGGAGGAAAGAAAGAAAAGGAAAGAGATATCTGCTGCTCAGGTTGGATGGAGGTCTTCAGGGTTTCAGGAAGCAATGTGAAAGACAGCAGATGTAAATGTCTGGATGGTCTGGATCCTACAGGACCAGAGGGGTTTGTGCTGCTACTGATGCAGAGGTGGACTCATTTGTACCTGGTGGCATCTAACAAAGTCAAATGACAGGAAAGTCACAGTTGATGTTGGATCTCCAGCAGCCCAGAAGAGGTGGCTCCGTATTAGATTAATTTAATTTCGTTACTGGATGAAGGAACCTCAGCAGTCTTTTTTTTCGGGTGTGATTACATTGATTTATTTATTCAGATTTCTATTTTTGCTTTTGTTTATTTTAATTAGTTATTTATGACATCCAGAACCATCATCCTTTGTGACGTCATAAATGACATCACCTGCTTCTCATGATGTGATGTTTTCTTTTAACATCTATTTTCTTAGAAGATTGGCTAGTTGGTGTAGTAGTATAATTATTGCGTTGCGCGCGTGCGAGTGATCCCGGGTTCGATTCCCGGACGACCCCCAGAGCTGTATGTTACTAACGTTCTTTCCTTGAAGTAGAACCTGTTTCTGTTGTGCTGGTGCACAGGTTTGTGTCTGGTTTTCTGGTCATGTTGATGATAACAGATCTTCACTTTGATAATTGTTAGCACATTCTTCTTTGTGATGTCATCAGTGACATCACAAAGCAGTCATTCATTATTTCTTATTCATTATTATTAATGTTTATTAATACAGATAATGTTCTAGTATTATTTATGATTGCGTCTCAAAAGCCTTGCTAGCTCAGTAGGTAGAGCATGAGACTCTTGATATCAGGGTTCTGTGTTCAAGCCCCTCGTTGGGAGCATTTGTTTTGTTCTTTTCAAATGTTGAGTCCAGGAAGAATCTGAACAGCTTTAAATTAGAGCAGAAAGACATCACCTACTGCTGTTCTTGTCAATTACAGAGAGGTTTTACACCAGGAAGTGGTTTACTAGTGTCCCAAAGTTAAAATCCACCAAACTTTACTGCAGTTCTTCACTTTATCACCTTTGCAGCGTGTTTGTGTCTGGTTGCTACAACAACAGTTTTTACTGTTTGTCACTTGTCACCTGACTGTTGTCCAACTCCAACCAGCCTTGCTTTAAAACAACTGCATGTCAACATTGAGTCATTAAAGAAGACCTTTAAGACAGTAGAAGAGAGTAGAGCTGCCACTAGATGTCAGTGTTGAGCGTCTTTGTGTGCTCGGCTTCTCCCTCCCTCGATCACTGTTCACGCGCACATCAGACCATCTGTGGTACCACGAGGTTCTTTCATATTTTCAATCTGCTGTAACAAAATAATTTTTCTTTTTCAGGTGTTTTGTCAGATTTCTTTTGTTACTATTGTTTATTTTAATAAGTGTTATTTATAACCTTCATGCTTTGTGATGTCATTAACGACCTTCTTCACCTTCTTCTGATGTTTCTGATTCAGACAAACATTTTATGGTTTGGTAGTTATGTGTGTTGTGGCTCGTTGTGCTGGTAGTACGATTCTCCCTTTGTGTTCCAGAGGTTCTGGGTTCAATTCCTGAACAAACCCTAGTGCAGAAGATGAACTTCAGCATGATGTGTGACTGCTGTAACCCCACATCTTCACTTGCTTCTCCTTCATGCCTCAACATCCCCTTCAGGACTGGCTGGTGTCCTTCATGTGAAGTGGAAGTTCCTCCTTCTTTAAAAGGGTTTTATTTGTGGGCAGCTGTCCTTCAGACAACAGCTCGTCTCTGTTGTCATTGACAGAGTTTTCTTACTCCACCATGGATAGAAATGAACCTCACAAGAGTCAGTCTGCCTGTTCAGTCTTTGTAAAGGGGGAGAGTCGGTACCGCTGTTTACACGGAAGTGCATCCGAGCAGCTCCGCCTTCCTCCTTGCAGCTGCTTGTTTTTAGAAAGAGCGCGGTTACATGATATGTTGCAAAACAAGTTTTTACTTGATGCAATGATCAGATATGTACAAGAAAACTGGTTGGACCAGTTTCCTGATGAAGCCGTCGGTTTCAGGAACACTCTGTTCTCAGGTGTGTTCCTGTTGTTTTTTTCCTGCAGCTTGTGAAACATTTTAAAAATACTGACAGTGGAAAAACACAGCAGAAGACGATCATGTGACCACAGAAACAACATTTGAAACAGGAGGTCCTGCTGCAGCTGCTCCAGCGAGGATCTGATGAAGGAGGATTATTTCAATATCATTCCAGGTGGAAAACAGGCCGGTAGGTCCAGCAGACTTCCTCTTGGATCTACCACCATCGCTGCCTGTCAGTCTGGTAGCAGGTCATGTGACCACAGGTCCCTGCAGAGCTCTGCTGGTCCTGGTTTCAGCTCTGGCAGCTCGTTCCAGATTTGATGATTTGAGACCTCTGAGACTGAAACTGAGTTAAAGAAAAAGGAATAAATCATCACATCTATAAATAAAAGCAGAGATTAAGTCTTTATCATTTCTTACAGAAAACTTGAAAAATTAAAATGTTCATTTTGAAAATATGTATTTTAACTAATAAGTATTATAGTAGAGATGTTTCCAGGATAAGATGAGAATTTATTTGAACAAGTATTTTTGCATCATTATTTTGTTTCTGCTTCCCAAAAGGACTTTGTACCAAAAACAACACGTCTTTAAATCCCCCAGATGGGACCTGAAACATCATTAATAAAGTGAAAAACCAACATAGAGTCAGTCAGAGTCAGAGTCAAATTTATTTTCAATTCTACTACATGTGAGACACATACAGAGAATCGAAATTACGTTACTCTCAAACCCTCTGTGCTACACAATAAATAAATTTTTAAACACAAAGTGCAAATTAGAAGAGACTTAGAGAATTAGAAGAAACAAGTTGTGACATGACATTTGTACAACAGTTTTTCGGTCTGATTAAAGTGACCTGGTGCAAAGACGGCAGTCCAGTTCTGCCAAAAGTTCCTGATGCAGATACAGAAGTCAGAGTGAGTGAGGGGGGGGGGGGGGGGGGGGGGGGGGGGGGGGGGGGGGGGGCAGGGAGGAAACGGAGGAAGAGCAGGGAGAGTGTTCAGCTTCCTGACAGACAAGGAGACAAACATGACAAGAAGAGCTGGGGCCTGTGGGGGGCGTCCACCCTGCAAATGCCAGTTTGTCAATGTTTTTAATGCACCATAACCATATATAGATGAATATATATACACACAATAGGGAGCACTGGTATGTGTAGGGAGTGCTCACCATACATGTACCAGCTGCTCTTTTAAATGCACCCAAATACATTAACAAAGGAACGGAGGGAGGAAGGGGAAAGAAAAAAAAAACAAGTGTTTGTGTATATATATATGTATATAGATATATGTAACAAAAAAATAAAAAAATATATAAATAAAAAATTGAGAGAACAATGGGCCAGGTGGGGAGAGGGGGTCACATGAGGGAGCATGTGCTGGACGGCCCCTGCAGATCACTGGGTGCCTGGGGATCCGGCCCGCGCTCCTACTGTCTGGGTCTTGTCCTGCGGGGGGAGTGCCTGGGTCTCGGGGGGGCCGGGGCTGCTCCTTGGCTGCGACGCCTGGTACCGGGGCCGGCTGCTGGGGGGGGGCCCCCTGGTTGGAAGTGGTGTGGTGGCAGATCGCCGTCCGGGTGTGTTGGGATGTGTTGGCGGGCTCCTTTTCCCTGGCCTGGCGCGGCCTCCGGGCGTCGGCTGTGCCCCCCCCCGCTGTTCCTGTTCCTCCACCTTGGCTCTGTATGTTGGCGACTGCAGGTGGTGGCTGTCTCGGTCCCCCGGGGCTGCTTGCTCTGCCCGTGTTTCCTCTATCCGCCTTCTCTCCTGTCTCACCCCCCTGACACTTTAATCACCACATTACTATCCTTAATTCTTTTTTTTTTTTTTTTTACACACAGCAAAACATAGGCACCACTGTCTCTCTCTTTCTCTCTTTCTATTTCCTTTTCTGGTCTGATCACATACTACACCCGGTGAGTTTGGCCCTCTCTGGCAGAATTTAGTTACTTATTTATTTATTTACTTTTACTTTTTTTTCTATTATTGTCTTCTCTTTCTTTTGTACTTCGTCCTACTTAGGGTTTAATAAAAGAAATATTAAAGATTGTCATTAGGGCCGGTGCGGGGTACACATCTGCACACACACACACACACACAAACACACACACACACACACACACACACACACACAAAAAAAAGAAAAACCTTGATTACAGATTAAAATGCATATATATATATAAATTTCTTTGGTTCTTACCAATTTGGTATCAACCAATAATATATGTGCAAACAAGGGAAAAAAAAAAAAAGTGAAAATTTCTCATTTCAAATAGCGTTCCACAGAGTTCATGCAGCTGTGTGTGAAAAGAGGAAGGAATGACCAAAACATTCTCTTTAGAGCACTTTAATGAGTCCTATGTAGAACTTCCTTATGACAAAATATTTTTCTTTTTCAGGTGTTTTGTCAGATTTCTTTTGTTACTTTTGTTTATTTTAATAAGTGTTATTTATAACCTTCATGCTTTGTGATGTCATTAATGACCTTCTTCACATTCTTCTGATGTTTCTGATTCAGACAAACATTTTATGGTTTGGTAGTTATGTGTGTTGTGGCTCGTTGTGCTGGTAGTACGATTCTCCCTTTGTGTTCCAGAGGTTCTGGGTTCAATTCCTGAACAAACCCTAGTGCAGAAGATGAACTTCAGCATGATGTGTGACTGCTGTAACCCCACATCTTCACTTGCTTCTCCTTCATGCCTCAACATCACCTTCAGGACTGGCTGGTGTCCTTCATGTGAAGTGGAAGTTCCTCCTTCTTTAAAAGGGTTTCATTTGGGGGCAGCTGACCTTCAGACAACAGCTCGTCTCTGTTGTCATTGACAGAGTTTTCTTACTCCACCATGGATAGAAATGAACCTCGCAAGAGACAGTCTGCCTTTTCAGCCTTTGCAAAGGGGGAGAGCCGGTACCGCTGTTTACACTGAAGTGCATCCGAGCAGCTCCGCCTTCCTACTTGTTGCTTCTTGTTTTTAGAAACAGCGCGGTTACATGATATGTTGCAAAACAAGTTTTTACTTGTGTGCGTACAGTGATTAGAAATGTACAAGAAAACTGGTTGGACCAGTTTCCTGATGAAGCCGTTGGTTTCAGGAACATTCTGTTCTCAGGTGTGTTCCTGTTGTTTTTTTTTTCCTGCAGCTTGTGAAACATTTTAAAAATACTGACAGTGGAAAAACACAGCAGAAGACAATCATGTAACCACAGAAACAACATTTGAAACAGGAGGTCCTGCTGCAGCTGCTCCAGCGTGGATCTGATGAAGGAGGATTATTTTAATATCATTCCAGGTGGATGACAGGCCGGTAGGTCCAGCAGACTTCCTCTTGGATCTACCACCATCACTGCCTGTCAGTCTGGTAGCAGGTCATGTGACCACAGGTTCCTGCAGAGCTCTGCTTGTCACTGCTAGTGTTAAATCAAAGAAAAGTGTTTTGGTCCCCCAACTTCATCTGAAAAGCCACCATGCTGACACTTTGTCAGGTTTTTGGAAAATGTTGAAATCACACAGTTGTATAATAATAAAATTGATGTAATCTGCAGCAGAAAGGTGATGGAGACTCAGACAGGTGATGGGTGGAGTCTTTGCTACAGTCAATCTGTGTCAATAGGTGTGTCTAAGATCTTAGAACAGTTAAAGAGGAAGTAAAACTAACATAACATATCTGACATAACTGGGTTTAAGCTGCCAGTGAGGTGAGACCCGAGGACGAAGGACAGCTGCTGTTAACCGGATCGTTACTTTAACTACTACTTACTTTTACTTTTTACTCTTCAACTTTGTCTTTTGACTCAAACACGTGAAGGTAGAAACTTCTGCTCACTTCTGATTTACCTGCAGACTTTGATCAATCTTGTGTCTGAAGACAAATTTACATGATTGTTAGATGACAGTATTTTTATTGCTTTTATTATTGATCAAAAACGTCATGCTGAACAGTTGATGATCAGTTTTCTTCATAAAACAAACTTTGTGGTTTTTTATTTCCTGGAGTGAAGCTGTCGTCTCCAGCATTAAAGTCAGACTGCTGTTTCCTGTGGAGCCTTTCAAAATAAAGTGTGGTTCCTGGAAGAAGTTGTTCTTTGCTGCTTGTGTAACTGTTTTGTGATGAGGCTTTAAAAGGAGGAAATGTGTTTCTGCAGGACAGTTTGACCTTTGAGCTTCTTCACATTTACAGTAACCAGACTGACGTAGAGGCCGAGTCTCCTTCAGCTGGTTCAAGATTTTCAACTTTGTGTTTCTGCAGTAAAAACTCTGTTGTTCACAGAATTGTATGTTTTTAATCTTTGAACAGAAAACCAGAAAAGGCCCTGAGTGAAGCTTCAAAGCAGGTAGGATGAGCAGATCCGGCTGTAGAAGAGACTTCCTCAACCTCCCACTGTTTCCTGACTGCATTCAAGTGACACTGATATAAAAACAACAGAGAGGAGCAAACCAGTGCAGGAGCAGCTGGTCTTTGTACAACACCAGTGATGTGTGTTTCCTCTGCAGATGAAGGTGTGTGTGTGAGCTGATGTGCACGTGAATTCAGCAGAATGGACCAGTGTGAGGACAGAGAGGACGGAGTCCGTCCCTCTAAAACCCCTCTGTGTGGGGAACATGAGAGTCGGAGCAAAGCTCAGAGGTGAGACGAGCATCTCCAACTGTCCACGACTCTTCTGCATGTCAGAGCTGAAAACTCACATCAGCAAACGTCATTATTACAGGAATGAACCTGGACCTGGACCTGGACCTGGACCTGAACCTGAACCTGAACCTGAACCTGAACCTGGACCTGGACCTGGACCTGGACCTGAACTCAGCTGTGTGTCCTTGAAGAGCAACTGGTCAATTGGCCGGCCTATTGACTTCAAAGGAGACCAACGTTCTGCTGTAAAGAGGTGAGTGTATCTAAACTCTGCCAAAGATTTATGTTCAATACTTTTTAAATAAACTAAATATTTTTATTTTGGATTATTTATTATTCATAAAAACAGAAAATGTGAACTTTGAACTCTTTATTCCTCCATCAGGGTCCATCAGAAAAGAGACTCTCTTGAACATGAATCCAGCTGTTTGTCCTTGAAGAGCGACGACTCAGATAAAAGATTTATTGACTTTAAAGGAGACAAACTGTCTTCTTCAGAGAGCTGAGATGTATTTAAATGCATTAAATGTATTTAAATCAGTCCTCATGTTGGGGAATGTCCACATGTTTCTTCTTGAGTAGATCCATGTAGTCCTGGACCCCTGTGGTCCTCCATCACCTGATGGTGATCTGATCTTCCTCCTCATAGAACTTCATCTCCTGTCATGATCTCTGTTTGAAACATCTGGAGGTCTTACCTTCCAGAGGACTGATCCTGATGATGCTCCAGAGTTAATCAGCTGGTTTATGTCTCCATCAGTTGTCCATGTTCTAGATGTTGTTGTAACTTTTCTTGGAGCAGAATTGGATCTTGTAAATCTGTGAATCAGCAGAGCTCTCATTGAGGTCACATGTACGTTCTCAGTGGGACCAGCAGGACCAGTAAACCTTCACCACCACAGCCAGTCCTCTGATTGACTGTCCTCATCCAAACATGTCTTCATGGACCTTCAGCTTGTGTTTGTCTCTGTGTGGACAGACATGATGTGAGCTAATTCTTCATGATTCCTCCACAGAGTGGACCAGCAGAGCTCAGAGCCTCCCAGTGGTCCGTCTGTCCAGCAGCATCAAACACAGCTGGACTCCATATTTCTGGTCTGTACATGAACAACAACTGCTTCTCCATCTGTTCTGTTGGTGTTCATCTCCAGCTGCTCTTTGTAGACCAGTGGACTGTCAGTCTGTCCAACATGGATCTGATGTTTGTCTCCATGGTTTCAGTCTGATTGTGTCATTCATGTGGTCTTCTGTTCCAGCTGCTGGAGGACAACATTGTCATGTTTGTGAAGAACGAGCTGAAGAAGATCCAGAGGGTTCTGAGTCCAGATTACCCAGAATCCCTGGAGAATCTCTTGGAGGGTGAGGATGAAGAACAGAGGAGGAGCAGAGAGGCATTTGTGAAGATCACAGTGAACTTCCTGAGGATAATGAAGCAGGAGGAGCTGGCTGAGCATCTGCAGAGCAGTAAGAGGATTTCTCTGAACATTTAATCTGCTGAATAAATGACCCAGAAAGTCTCAGGAGATGAGCAACATTCACAGATCAGCCACAACAATTAAAACCACTGAGAGATGAAGTGGGGAACCAGCACCCCCTACAGGAGCATCCTCCCTGTACGGGACGGCAGTGGACCTCAATAAATATGTTTAACCCACCAACACCACCTGATAACTGGAAGATTTTAGTCCTGGTTTTCCTCTTCCAGGAATCCTGGTGAACTCCAGATTGTCTTGATGGTTCTACAGATTATTAATCAGATCATCTTCCGATGTTTTCAAATCCTAAACCTGAAAATTCCAGTTCACAGAGACCCACAACAACAACAAGACCACAACAACCCACAAACCCACAAACCCACAAACCCACACCCCATCTAGGCTCTACTGCCAACATCCTGGTCTTAGAAACTCCAGGACCCCCAGATGTTCTTGTCACGTCCACGTCCTGAATGTTCAGAGGTGTTTTGGTGGTAAAAGTGATTCTAGTCAGTATTGGACAGCTCATCGTAAAGTTCTAGTTGATCAGTGTCGGTTCAAACCTGATTCTTTAGGAGAAATAAGTTGTTGTGTCAACTTTATGAAACACTAATTGTTTTTTTTTTTTCATGTGTGTTCAGATCTTTCTGCTGCAGTTTGTCAAAAGCGACTGAAGTCTCAGCTGAAGGAGAAGTACCAGTGTGTGTTTGAGGGGGTTGTTAAAGCAGGAAACCCAACCCTTCTGCAGCAGATCTACACAGAGCTCTACATCACAGAGGGAGGGACTGGAGAGGTCAACCATGAACATGAAGTCAGACAGATTGAAGCAGCATCCAGGAGACCAGACAGAGCAGAAACCACCATCAGACTGGAAGATGTCCTGAAACTCCCACCTGAAAGAGATGAACCAATCAGAACCGTGATGACGAAGGGAGTGGCCGGCATCGGGAAAACCGTCTTAACACAGAAGTTCACTCTGGACTGGGCTGAAGGCAGAGCCAACCAGGACATCCGGTTCATGTTTCCATTCACCTTCAGAGAGCTGAATGTGCTGAAAGAGAGAAAGTTCAGCTTGGTGGAACTTGTTCATCACTTCTTCACTGAAACCAAAGAAATCTGCAGCTTTGAAGACTTCCAGGTTGTGTTCATCTTTGATGGTCTGGATGAGTGTCGACTTCCTCTGGACTTCCACAACAATGAGATCCTGACTGATGTTACAGAGTCCACCTCAGTGGACGTGCTGCTGACAAACCTCATCAGGGGGAACCTGCTTCCTTCTGCTCGTCTCTGGATCACCACACGGCCTGCAGCAGCCAATCAGATCCCTCCTGAGTGTGTTTCCATGGTGACAGAAGTCAGAGGGTTCACCAACCCACAGAAGGAGGAGTACTTCAGGAAGAGGTTCAGAGATGAGGAGCAGACCAGCAGGATCATCTCCCACATCAAGACATCACGAAGCCTCCACATCATGTGCCACATCCCAGTCTTCTGCTGGATCACTGCTACAGTTCTGGAGACAGTCCTGGAAACCACAGAGGGAGGAGGTCTGCCCAAGACGCTGACTGAGATGTACATCCACTTCCTGGTGGTCCAGACCAAACTGAAGAAGGTCAAGTATGATGGAGGATCTGAGACAGATCCACACTGGAGTCCAGAGAGCAGGAAGATGATGGAGTCTCTGGGAAAACTGGCTTTTGAGCAGCTGCAAAAAGGAAACCTGATCTTCTATGAGTCAGACCTGAGAGAGTGTGGCATCGATATCAGAGAAGCTTCAGTGTACTCAGGAGTCTTCACACAGATCTTTAAAGAGGAGAAACACCTGCACCAGCACAAGGTGTTCTGCTTCATCCATCTGAGTGTTCAGGAGTTCCTGGCTGCTCTTCATGTCCATCGGTTCTTCATCATCTCTGGAGTCAACCTGCTGGAAGAAGAAAGAATACATGCTTCAGATGGATTAAAAAAAGAGAAGAGAATCTCTATCGTAGTGCTGTGGACAAGGCCTTACAGAGTCCAAACGGACACCTGGACTTGTTCCTTCGCTTCCTCCTTGGTCTTTCGCTGGAGACCAACCAGACTCTCCTACTAGGTCTGCTGGAACCAAAACAAGGAAGTTCACAGAAAAATCAGGAAACAGTTGGATACATCAAGAAGAAGATCAGTGAGGATCTGTCTGCAGAGAAAAGCATCAATCTGTTCCACTGTCTGAATGAACTGAATGAAGGTTCTCTGGTGGAGGAGGTCCAACGTTCCCTGAGATCAGGACGTCTCTCCATAGATAAACTGTCTCCTGCTCAGTGGTCAGCTCTGGGCTTCATCTTACTGTCATCAGAAGAAGATCTGGAAGTGTTTGACCTGAAGAAATACTCTGCTTCAGAGGAGGTTCTCCTGAGGCTGCTGCCAGTGGTCAAAGCCTCCAAGAAAGTTCTGTGAGGACAAACACAGACACATCTGTTTTAATTACAATCAAATGTTGTGTTCATGGAGAAAATCAGTTCAGTTCACTGTTCAGCTGAGTTCAGGTTCATGTAGGACCAGTTTTCAACAATAATTCATCTCAGGAAACTTTACATGAAGACGAATGCAGCGATCACTTTGATCCAGACTGTAGTGCAGCGATACTTAATGATCAACAGTTGAATTTATCAGTATTCATTTAAATGATCTGATTCATTCATTTGCTGAATGACATAATCAACTTCTAAATAACCTAATTATTTCCCTTTTCTCTCCTCTGCAGGTTGAGTGGCTGTAACCTCTCAGAGGAGGTCTGTGCAGGTCTGTCCTCAGTTCTCAGCTCTCAGTCCTCCAGTTTGACAGAACTGGACCTGAGTAACAACCACCTGCAGGATTCAGGACTGAAGAAGCTGTGTCCTGGACTGGAGAGTCCACACTGTAAACTGGAGTCTCTCAGGTCAGAATCCCTCAAGTGTTGAACTGCTGACAGTTACAACTGTGGTTTATGTTGAATCCAAGGGGATGGTACCGACTGTCCAGACCTCTGCAGCTGCTGCTCCTTGTGACGGTGCTCCAGTCTGTAGTCCTGAGCCGGTAGTTCAGAGTATCTGAGTGACGGTGCTGCTGCAAACCCAGCCAGAACCTTGTCCATCCTGCTCAGCATGACTGAGCCACAGCTCACAGCCTGTGGATCCTGGTTCTGAGGGGAGGTGACTGATGACGTGGGCTCGTTACTCTCTCGCTGCCGTAACTCAAAGCCTCCAGTGGCTACGTGGTGTTCAGCTGGTCTGTTACGGTTGTAGCTGCTGCTGAAGTTTGACTGTGTAGACATTTATCTGCATAGAAGGACTTCGTCACCACTTCAGGTACCTCATCTCCAGGCTGGAGGGTGTCCAGCACATGTCTCTGCAGGTCATAGGTCACCCAGCAGGGACTGCAGGTCGGGTCAAAGGGAAGTACCTGCCACTGATGTACTTCAGGAGGACGATGGGTCTGCAGATCCCACCACAGGAACCTCAGCAGGGACCTCAGCAGGGACTTATCTTCTGAGAGCAGCTTCTTCATTTGAATCCACTCAACTGCAGACTCAGCTTAGGTCAAACACACAGACGTGTAACTCCAAAGACTGTCCATCACCACGGAAACAGCCAGCAACAGTCCTCAGGAAAGACAAACAAGTGTGAATACAAACACTTTCACATTTTACCAGCTATATAAATGATGTCAGGATGGTGTATAATAAAGAGTTGATTGTTGATGCACTAATATTGACAGCAGTTTTTATTCATAAATGTAAAAACACTCATGTAGACGTGAACTGTAACGAACAGCTCTGAGCTGCTGGCGGTGCAGCGATCTGATTGGTTAGTTCACCTGTCACTCAGCAGACCTTTGAACAGGGATGTTTTAGGATTTTAAAGTGTGTTGGTGTGAAGTTCATGTGAGGGTTCATGTCTGACCTGCATTAGACATCAGTCACCGCGTTCTGTTGGAGAACCAGTTGGTTTCTGATGGTTTTACAGGACTAGTTGGACCAACAAGTTGAATTTATCAGTTTTTAATAAAATCAAATTATTATTTATTTATTTATTGACATAATCAACTTTTCTCTCCACTGCAGGTTGAGTGGCTGTAACCTCTCAGAGGACGTCTGTGCAGGTCTGTCCTCAGTTCTCAGCTCTCAGTCCTCCAGTCTGACAGAACTGGACCTGAGTCACAACCACCTGCAGGATTCAGGACTGAAGAAGCTGTGTCCTGGACTGGAGAGTCCACACTGTAAACTGGAGTCTCTCAGGTCAGAATCCCTCAAGTGTTGAACTGCTGACCGTTACAACTGTGGTTGATGTTGAAGGATTGTTGGAGAGAGAATTGTAATAATTGTAACTGGGTTCAGATCAGGTTGAAGCCTGCAGACAGTCGTCACAACTGTGTTGGTGATGATGATGATGATAAGTTTCTATTTAATGGAGTTAGTCTGGATTGTTCTTCAGAGAATATCTGGAAGTGTGAAAAGTCCCGTTGTCCTCTTTTTCACTTGTCCTGTTTCAAATAAATTTGAGTGACATTGGAGACTGGCTGTCTTTAAAAATAGCAACATTCCAGATTTTACTATTCACTGTCTTTACTACATTAATGATCTTGACAACAAAACATCTGAAGTAGTGAATATTGTTTTCTTGCTTAAATATCACCTACATTGTTGTAAGTGGAGATACTTTGCCCCATATTTTGATCATTTATAAATGAGTTTAAACTTTATTACTCCTCATTGAGACTTCTTAAATCTAAGTGTGGCAGAAGAAAATCCAAAAATGTATCCAGATTACTTTTGTCCTGAAAACCTGCTCCACTTTCTTTATCCACCTGACACTGCTGTTTGTATTTTATTTACAATCCCATGAATTCGGTTCTTGTTTTTTTTGTTTTTAATTGCACAGTTCATTGCTCCTCCGCAAGATGTTGGACTCTATTTTGTTGAATAAAATAACAAATAGAAATAAAAACATAAGCTGTGAGCGCAGTGGCGAGGGGCTTCTGCACGAGTGCTGGGCTGCCTCGAGAGTATTTGATACGGGAGAGGAGCCGACTGACGCGCCGGAGTCTCGCAGAGAAACCAGTAAAAAACGATTTGTGCTTTCAGACTAGAGTCGACAAAAGTTTCCAAAAAGACCTGAAAAAGTTGTCAGATTTGTCGTTAGTCACTTTTTTTTAATAACAAGTATCTAGAAAGGTTTGAAAAGTTGCCAAATACAGTGACAAAGATGCTAAGTTGTTCCGGACAACCAGGTCAGGGGAAACTCCTGGTTCTGCTCTTGGACTGTCATTGTGCGGTGCTGGTGGGGGAGCTGGGTTCAGGTGGTTTTGGTGTGTTTGTGAATATGTATAAATATAAATATATAAACTACAGATTCATACTAGTGTTAACATACAACAGTTTTGACATGTGTGGAATGAAACAATAAAATGAAAATCTAATCGATTTCTGATGGTTTTACAGGACTAGTTGGGCTAAGAAGTTGAATTTATCAGTATTTATATAAATTGTATAATTTGTTCATTTGTTGAATGTCAAAATCAAAGTATAAACTACATACATATTTCCCTTTTCTCTCCTCTGCAGGTTGAGTAACTGTAAACTCTCAGAGGAGGTCTGTGCAGGTCTGTCCTCAGTTCTCAGCTCTCAGTCCTCCAGTCTGACAGAACTGGACCTGAGTAACAACCACTTGCAGGATTCAGGACTGAAGAAGCTGTGTCCTGGACTGGAGAGTCCACACTGTAAACTGGAGTCTCTCAGGTCAGAATCCCTCAAGTGTTGAACTGCTAACGTTACAACTGTGGTTGATGTTGAAGGATTGTTGGAGAGAGAATTGTAATAATTGTAACTGGGTTCAGATCGGGTTGAAGCCTGCAGACAGTCGTCACAACTGTGTTGATGATGATGAGGAGAAGTTTCTATTTAATGGAGTTAGTCTGGATTGTACTGCAGAGAATATCAGGAAGTGTGAAAAGTTATTCCTGTTGCTCTGATCCATTTTATCCAAAGCAGCTAATGTACTCTGTCACTCCAACTTTACCCAAATTAATAGTAGGAGACTTCATCTTAACAGATAAAATTGCAGCAGTGTTGTTCTCATGTCTGCCTCTAAATCTTAATAGTTTAATGATTATAATGGAAGGATGTCAATAGCAGCAGAGCCGGCTGTTGCAGTAAACGGCCGGAATAACCGGAGGTCAGAGACTCATTTTAAAATCTGTTAATAAGACCTGAAAATTTTGTCAGACTTGTCGTTGTAGGTTTCCAATAAACCTCTCAGGGCGAGAGCGCGTGGTTGACACGTGTTCTCCACATGTAAATGGTACAAAATGGTCCTCCACTGGTGGTGGTTTTGGGTTTTATTTAACAAAAAAGAAGAACAAATACGACAAACATAAACTCAATTTCCATGAAACTAATCCGAACACGGTCAAAAGAAAACCATGCGCGCCTCTCCCTGGCTCTTTCCCGCCACGCCATTCACAACCCCACCCCTCCTCCTCTCATTTCAATTCAATTCAATTCAATTTTATTTATATAGCGTCTATTACAACACAAGTTGTCTCTAGGCACTTTCCAGAGACCCAGAACATGACCCCCGAGCAATTATTACATAAACAGCGGCAGGTAAAAATTTCCCTAGTGGAAGAAAAACCTTAAGCCAAACAGTGGCAAGGAAAAACTCCCCTTTAAGAGGGAAGAAACCTGGATCAGTACCTGGATCATAAGGGGGGACCCTCCTGCCGAAGGCCAGCCGGGTAGAGCAAGAAATAAGAAAGAATAGAGACATAGAGACACCGTCAAAGGTACAAGACAGGATACAATAGTAACTATAATCAGTAGTCCAATTAGACTTCTGTGTATATGGGTGATATATGGATAGACGGTGATCCAAGGGGATGAGGACTGCAGGTCGGGATGTCAGCAAGTATCCAACAGACATCCATACAGACAGGTGGAGGCAGACACTGGGATGGTCAGAGGTGGAACTGCAGGTCAGCAAGCAGCTCCTGAGGTTCTGGTCCGCAGGACATGCACAGAAGAGGTAAAGAAGGGCCAGACAAGCACAAAAAACTATCAAGAACAATGGACCACAATTAAGTTTATGGGATATTGTTAATAAATGAGGGTTGAGGTGAAGAAGAGACAGAGAAGACAAAGAGAAACAGAGAAGGTGAAAGGCACCAGTCAGTGGATCATGTTGGTGCCCCCCTGCAGCATAGGCCTATAACAGCATATCTACACCGAAGCTGTTTAAGATGAGCTGCTCTAATCTGGTCCTGTAGCTGCAGCTTTGACTACTGGCCCTGACACATTAAGGTACTAAATATACACTAACTATATGCTTTATTAAACAGAAATGTTTTAAGTTTAGTTTTAAAGGTGGAGGTGGTATCAGCCTCCTTAACCCAAACTGGAAGTTGGTTCCAGAGTGATGGTTCCTGATAACAGAAAGCCGTCCTCCAAATCTACATTTCTGCTGCGCTCCGTTCTTAAAGGTACAGGATACTTTATCTACCCCTAACCAATGGCCTCAATATTTACACATCCAATATGTAACTCAAATACTCATGACAGAGCAGCAAAAGTCTATGTCAAGTTACTTTTCGGACCTCCAAACTAAAGCCTGCCCGAACTTGAAAAAGGCTTGACCGACAGCGGGGCGGAGGAAACAATTCGATGACAATTCCTTATTTCTTTGGCTTTTATTTTGTCAGTGCTCCACTTGCATTTAGTTGCACAGGTTCGTGTTGGGTTTCCATTTGTAGCCACTAATAATAATTAGAAAGAAAGAACAAAAATTACAACAGTTACTTCTCAGTATAAGTTTTCATCTCTAGAAGCAAACAAAAAGCAATTTTCCCACCAGTGCCTTCCCCAGTGTTGGTCGGTGCTTCAGCTCTTTCCTGTCTCTTGGACTCCGTGTTGTTCAGTATGAGCGCTCCTCCCCACGCTCACAGATCCAAACACTAAATCCTCTTCCTGTAATCTCCAGTGAGAACTATACCAGGTCACTTCCGGTTTCCAAAATAAGGGCTTCTTAAAGTGAACAGCACAGTCTAATTGAGATCAAACGTTTTCCACTTACATAACTAAATCTAAGTTCTGGTTTAAATGCTGCCAATTTAAATGAACATAAGTCACATGACCTTACAGATGGCACTTACATTCCGGCCCCTAATCGTTTTAACAGTGCAAACAATTTAAAACAATTATTTCTTCATTGAATCACAAACAAAAATCATCAACGCTGATCGTGTCGATAATGTCTACCCTAGCTCGGCCCATCTTCAGCGGGGGTGGAGAGGAACATCCTGAATTTGGGACTTAGCTATCATATTCAGCTTTCTGTGCGGGCTTCGACACCATGCTCAAATGCTCTCACAAACGAGTTGTAATACAGCGGATCACCACTGAAAGTTGCGATGTCTAATGGAGGTAATGACATCATTCTTTGATGCTTCACCATTAGCTCTGTTATGTTGTTCTGTCGTGCCATGATGCTGCAGAGCGTTTCAACTGCATTAGCGTCAGTGACATGATCTTCGTTTGACTGGTGCAAAGTGGAAAACTCTGGTTGCGGTTGTCTGATCTCACGTTGTCCTTTTCTCATGTTGTTGACTGGGGTTTGGCTTTGATGCAATGGCATATACTCAGACTCACTAGTACTTCTTCTTTGTCCGCTAACATGCAACAAGAATTCATTTTCTTAACTTTCTAAAACCTTGAGTTAGCATCGGTGGCAGCGATGGCAGTTTGTATATCTAAAGCTTCTCTTTTTGCTTTCAATTCAGCTTCTTGACGTTCGATGTCTTGCTTTTGCTTAAGAGCTGCAGCTTTAGCTAGTAATGCAGCTCTTTCCACTTCAGCCCTGAGACGTGCAGAAGATGCAGTGGAAACGTTGCTCCCAACAGTTGATGCTCGCTGCTTGCTCCTATAGCTTTCAGCGACTGATGCCAGCGATATGCTGTCTCTTGGCTGCACGTCTGCATCATATTCTTTAGCCTGATCGGAACGATCCTTGGCTGCCTGTATCCATTCCTCCACTCGCTGCTTAAACTCACGAATGTGTTGTAACTTAGGCTCAAACCACAAACTTTGATCCTTTTCCAGCTCTTCTTTGCTCAGAAGTCATGTTAAAGCATCATTCGTCTTATGAACTTCTTCTAGGGAGTCCTGATAGTTCATACGTAACTTCTGCTTCACTATGCTCACATTTGCATCTTCTTCCATTAACTGTTCAATCTCGTTGGCTTGACATGTTAAATGACCCAGTTTAGCTCTCCTAGATTGGGCTAATCGGTAAATCTTTTCTTCGAAAGCCTTTTCAGTAATTTTCGGTTCTCTCTTACCACAAGGTGGCTCATTAAAATCCTTTTCCATACTTCAAAGAAGTTTGAAATTATCAGTTACCTTTTTGCGTCTTTTGTACTTGGACTTTGTACCATGGAAGCCACTCCTCTGGACGGACTTTACTGAACCACTTGGTGCTCTTTTCCACTCCAAAGAGAACAAGAGCCTCGGTTTTCGTTTGACTTAATTGTATTTTTCCAATAAACCTCTCAGAGCGAAAGCGCGTGGTTGATGCATGTTCTCCACATGCAAACGGCATAAAAAAGGCGTGAAATAAAAATAATTGGGGAAAAAGGGATGTCCTCCACTGGTGGTGGTTTTGGGTTTTATTTAACAAAAAACCAGAAAAAAAACGACAAACATAAACTCCATTTCCATGAAACTAATACGTACACGGTCAAAAGAAAACCATGCACGCCTCTCTCTGGCTCCTTCCCGCCGCGCCACTCACAACCCCAGCCCTCCTCTCATTTCTGCTGCGCTCCGTTCTTAAAGGTACAGGATACTTTATCTACACATAACCAATGTCCTCAATATATCCACATCCAATATGTAACTCAAATACTCATGACAGAGCAGCAAAAGTCTAATTGAGGTCAAACGTTTTCCACTTACATAACTAAATCTAAGTTCTGGTTTAAATGCCGCCAGTTGAAATGATTATAAGTCACATGACCTTACATATGGCACTTACAGTTATTCAGACTCCTATTGTAAATCATTTTTGATTAAATTGGTGAGTATATTAAAACTAACCGTTGAATTGTATATTTTCTTTTGTAAAAATATACGTATGCTGTTATTTGATGCCCTTCTGGAATGTATCTCAAACTAAAATTTCTCTGCCTCCATGAAGCGAGGTCTTATTGCCTTGATTCCCAAGGCCAACAACGACCCCTTGTTTTTAGAAACTTGGAGACCCATGACCTTATTATGTACAGATTATAAGTTGATGGCTCATGTTTATGCAAATTGCCTAAATAGTAGTTCAGCAACTGTTATCATAGAGTCAGTTGGCTTTTATGTTGGGAAGGTAAATACATCATCTTACCAGGCTGATTCTTGATATGTATGACTACAGAGAATTTATTAACATTGACAGTTTGATTTTATTCCTTTATTTTTACAAAGTGCTTGATGTGTTGGAGCATTGCTTTATTATAGAAACTTTAAAATATTTGGGTTCTGGGGCGAAGTTTTGTAATATATTGAAGATGTTTTATACCGATAGAAGTTCAGTATCTCTCGGCACGAGAACAACCTCTAGCGTTCTTATATCAAGAGACATTCGACAAGGATGTCTGATTTCACCAAAATTAGTCATTTTGACAACCCAACTTCTTACTTTGTTAATTACTAAAAAAAACAAATTTACCTGGTATTAACATTTTTGATAAAGAATTAAGAATACGTCAGTTTGCTGACGACACTGCCATTTTTCTACAGGATAACACTACGGTTGACATAGTATTAGAATCTACCTCACTGTTTTTTTGGTGCTTCTGGTCTGTCTCTAAATATCAAAAATGTGAAGTAGTCCCAGTCCATTCTTGCTCTGAGACATCTGTCGCCTCCATTATATTCAAGTCTGAGGTGAAATATCTGGGAATAACAATTTCAATGAATCTTGTTAGGAGAGAAGAGGTTAATACTGAAAAACATTAAGTACAGATTAAGAAATCCTTGAGTCACTGGCCAACCAGAGATTTTAGGATTAAGTCTTTTTACCTGAAGCTGAGGGGGGGTCCAAACTGATTAATTCATGTCATTCTGTATTTACCACTGACAAAAGTATCAAAAAGGCAGTTCGATCATTTTTCAATTTCTCTGGAGGAACAAAACTCACTGTTTAAGGAGATCTCAACTAATAAGAAAATATAATGAGGGGGTATGAAAGATTTAGATTTTGAGGCCTTTATTGGTTCATTTAGAGTGAATTGGTTGAAATCCAACTGAGTCACTTCCCAAATCCACATGATTCAGTATTCCAAGAGCTTTCTGTGATAAACTTGGTGGCCTGGACATTTTACTGAAGTGTGATGTTGAGTTAAACAAAACTCCCATCCAGTTATCTGAATTCCACAAACAAGTTTAGCATTTTTGGAAAATAATATTCCGTCATAACTTTACCACACATGTGGTGGAAACTATTAAAAAAATAATTTGTGCTTTCAGACTAGAGTCAACAAAAGTTTCCAATAATACCTGAAAAAGATGTCAGATTTGGCTTTGCTTGCTTTTTTTTTAATTAAAAAGTAAATAGAAAGATCTGATAAGCTGCCAAATGCAGCAACAAAGACGCTAAGTTGGCAACACTGCTGGTGGTGGTAAAGTTTATGTCTGACCTGCATTAGACATCAGTCACTCGACTAGTTGGGCCAACAAGTTGAAATTATCAATATTTATTAAAATGATATAATTTATTCATTTTTTAAATGACGTAATCAACTTTTAAATATCCGCCTTATTCTCCTTTTCTCTCCTCTGCAGGTTGAATGGCTGTAACCTCTCAGAGGAGGTCTGTGCAGGTCTGTCCTCAGTTCTCAGCTCTCAGTCCTCCAGTCTGACAGAACTGGACCTGAGTAACAACCACCTGCAGGATTCAGGACTGAAGAAGCTGTGTCCTGGACTGAAGAGTCCACAATGTAAACTGGAGTCTCTCAGGTCAGAATCCCTCAAGTGTTGAACTGCTGACTGTTACAACTGTGGTTTATGTTGAAGGATTGTTGGAGAGAGAATTGTAATAATTGTAACTGGGTTCAGATCGGGTTGAAGCCTGCAGACAGTCGTCACAACTGTGTTGGTGATGATGAGGAGAAGTTTCTATTTAATGGAGTTAGTCTTGATTGTACTGCAGAGAATATCCGGAAGAGTGAAAAGTTATTCCTGTTGCATTGATCCATTTTATCCATCCATCCATTATCTATACTCATTTAATCCGTCTCCGGGTCACGGGGGTTTGTCGGAGCCTATCCCGACGCATAGTAGGCGAAAGGCAGGGGTACACTCACACACTCACATTCACACCTACGGGCACTTTTAGTATGCTCAATTATTCTACCCTGCATGTTTTTGGACTGTGAGAGGAAGCCGGAGTACCCGGAGGGAACCCACGCAAGCACGGGGAGAACATGTAAACTCCACACAGAAAAACCCACCGGCAATCAAACCAGAAACCTTCTCGCTGTGACAGTGCTGACCACTAGGCCACTGTGCTGCCTCCATTTTATCCAAAGCAGCTAATGTACTCTGCCACTCCAACTTTACCCAAATTAATAGTAGGAGACTTCATCTTAACAGATACAACTGCAGCATTGTTCTAACGTCTGCCTCTAAATCTTAATAGTTTAACGATTATAACGGAAGGATGTCAATAGCAGTGGAGCCGGCTGTTGCAGTAAAAGGCCGGATTAACCGGAGGTCAGAGACTCATTTTAAAATTTGACATAAGAAATACCTGGTGGCTGAATCTCTACATAAATAATTTAAATTTGATCTGACAGCTTGTGTTTTTGTGACTGTCTCGTTGTCCTCTTTTTCACTTGTCCTGTTTCAAATAAATGTTGAGTGACATTGGAGACTGGCTGTCTTTAAAAATAGCAACATTCCAGATGTTACTATTCACTGTCTTTACTACATTAATGATCTTGACAACAAAACATCTGAAGTAGTGAATATTGTTTTCTTGCTTAAATATCACCTACATTGTTGTAAGTGGAGAGACTCTGCCCCATGTTTTGATCATTTTTGAATGAGTTTAAACTTTATTACTCCTCACTGAGACTTCTTAAATCTAAGTGTGGCAGAAGAAAATCCACAAATGTATCCGGTTTCCTTTGTCCTGAAAACCTGCTCCACTTTCTTTATCCACCTTACACTGCTGTTTGTATTTTATTTACAGTCCCATGTCTTCAGTTCTTGTTTGTTTTGTTTTTAATTGCACAGTTCATTGCACCTCCACAAGATGTTGGACTCTATTTTGTTGAATGAAAAAAAAAAAAAAATTGGAAATTAAAACATAAGCTGTGACCGGAGCAGGAAGGGGCTTCTGTACGAGTGCTGGGCTGCCTCGAGAGTTTTTTGATACGGGAGAGGAGCCCACGGACACACCGGAGTCTCACAGAGAAACGAGTAAAAGAAAGATTCATGCTTTCAGACTACAGTCAACAAACGTGTCCAATAAGACCTGAAAAAGTTGTCAGATTTGTTGTTATTCGCTTTTTTAAAATAAAAAGTAACTAGAAAAGTTGCCAAATACAGCAACAAAGACTCTAACTTGACTCTCTGACTTTCATTGTGCAGTGCTGGGTGGGGGCTGGTGGGAAGACAGAGTTCAGGTGGTTTTGGTGTTTGTGTGTATATGTATAAATATAATTATATAAAATACAGATTCATACTAGTGTTAACATACAACAGTTTTGACATGTGTGGAATGAAACAATAAAATGAAAATTAAATGGATTTCTGATGGTTTTACAGGACTAGTTGGGCCAAAAAGTTGAAATTATCAATATTTATTAAAATGATATAATTTATTCATTTGTTAAATGACGTAATCAACTTTTAAATAACCTCCTTATTTCCCTTTTCTCTCCTCTGCAGGTTGAGTGGCTGTAACCTCTCAGAGGAGGTCTGTGCAGGTCTGTCCTCAGTTCTCAGCTCTCAGTCCTCCAGTCTGACAGAACTGGACCTGAGTACCAACCACCTGCAGGATTCAGGACTGGAGAAGCTGTGTCCTGGACTGGAGAGTCCACACTGTAAACTGGAGTCTCTCAGGTCAGAATCCCTCAAGTGTTGAACTGCTGACCGTTACAACTGTGGTTTATGTTGAATCCAAGGGGACGGTACCGACTGTCCAGACCTCTGCAGCTGCTGCTCCTTGTGGCAGCGCTGCAGTCTGTAGTCCTGAGCCGGTAGTTCAGAGTATCTGAGTGACGGTGCCGCTGCAAACCCAGCCAGAACCTTGTCCATCCTGCTCAGCATGACTGAGCCACAGCTCACAGCCAGTGGATCCTGGTTCTGAGGGGAGGTGACTGATGACGTGGGGTTCGTTACTCTCTCGCTGCCGTAACTCAAAGCCTCCAGTGCCTACGTGGTGTTCAGCTGGTCTGTTACGGTTGTAGCTGCCTCTGAAGTTTGACTGTGTAGACATTTATCTGCATAGAAGGACTTCGTCAACACTTCAGGTACCTCATCTCCAGGCTCGAGGCTGTCCAGCACATGTCTCTGCAGGTCATAGGTCACACAGCAGGGACTGCAGGTCGGGTCAAAGGGAAGTACCTGCCACTGATGTCCTTCAGGAGGACGATGGGTCTGCAGATCCCACCACAGGAACCTCAGCAGGGACTTATCTTCTGAGAGCAGCTTCTTCATTTGAAAACACTCAACTGCAGGCTCAGCTTAGGTCAAACACACAGATGTGTAACTCCAAAGACTGTCCATCACCATGGAAACAGCCAGCAACAGTCCTCAGGAAAGACAAACAAGTGTGAATACAAACATTTCACATTTTACCAGCTATATAAATAATATCATGATGGTGTATAATAAAGAGTTGATTGTTGATGCACTAATATTGACAGCAGTTTTTATTCATGAAAGTAAAAACACTCATGTAGACGTGAACTGTAACGAACAGCTCTGAGCTGCTGGCGGTGCAGCGATCTGATTGGTTAGTTCACCTGTCACTCAGCAGACCTTTGAACAGGGATGTTTTAGGATTTTAAAGTGTGTTAGTGTGAAGTTCATGTGAGGGTTCATGTCTGACCTGCATTAGACATCAGTCACCGCGTTCTGTTGGAGAACCAGTTGGTTTCTGATGGTTTTACAGGACTAGTTGGACCAACAAGTTGAATTTATCAGTATTTATTCAAATCAAATCATTATTTATTTATTTAATGACATTATCAACTTTTAAATAACCTCATTATTTTCATTTTCTCTCCTCTGCAGGTTGAGTGGCTGTAACCTCTCAGAAGAGGTCTGTGCAGGTCTGTCCTCAGTTCTCAGCTCTCAGTCCTCCAGTCTGACAGAACTGGACCTGAGTAACAACCACCTGCAGGATTCAGGACTGGAGAAGCTGTGTCCTGGACTGGAGAGTCCACACTGTAAACTGGAGTCTCTCAGGTCAGAATCCCTCAAGTGTTGAACTGCTGACCGTTATAACTGTGGTTGATGTTGAAGGATTGTTGGAGAGAGAATTGTAATAATTGTAACTGGGTTCAGATCGGGTTGAAGCCTGCAGACAGTCGTCACAACTGTGTTGGTGATGATGAGGAGAAGGGCTCCACCAAGTCCAAATACATTTCTATTTGTACTTTAGTCAGTTTCAAGTTATTTCAGTGATCGTTGGTGGTTTTTTTCTTTCTTTAACTGAAGAGCATCAACAAGTTTGTCCACATGTGAACATCTCTAAGTTCTCCTTTCTAATCTGCTCTTTTCTTTATCAATAAAAGTTCTCAAATAAGACTTTTATGTCAGACTTTGAAACTTTTCCGATTTAATATTGAATTAATTTCCCTAAAATGATCCAACTGGAGCACAATAAGTGTCCAATGGTGACCAACCTCAGCAGCAGAAGTGTCTCTTCTTCTAACCTGGACTCAGTCTGTCTGTACGTCAACAAGGTTCTGGACTGATTCAGATTCTGTCATTGATCCATTTCTGATGATTGAATGGTAACAAGTCAGTGAACGAGCTGAACTTTTATTCAGAGTTAACACAAGTGACATAAATCAACATCATACGAACAATTGATTGATTCCATGTTTGTTATGTGGAGTTGAAACCAGCAGCGATGATGTGACATCATCCATGAGGTCTCGGTGGACCGCTGTGGTGCAGCTGAGTGAAAGGTAGAAGAGAAAACCAGGATCTGGATGAACGTGGACTTTCTCTGGAAGATGGTCCAGAATGAAGTTGATGATGACGCATCGACGGAGCGTTCAGCATCACCACTAGAACCAAAACATGGAAAAGATTTTCATGAACATTTCAGACCAAACGACGTCCCTGGAAACACGAACGCTGTTTGGTTGAGAAAATAGTCCCAAAGTAAAATGTTTCCCTGAAATGAACCTCATTAAAGTGACCTTTAACCACAGCTGACTTATCTGACTATAAAACTAACTAAAGTGTTGAGGACAGACACGTCAACCATGGAGTGTGATGTCACATGTCCAGGTCACATGATGTTCTTCACACGTCTCTCTCCATGTCTGGATGCTGTCGGCCTCAGCAGCAGTGGGACTCTCTGTATGTTGATGTTCATCCACCAGTTTAGTTCAGACTGAAACGTCCCAACAACATTTGTCTGATTGGGCTGAATTCCAGTGTTTCTGCTGATCCTCTGACTGGTCCTTCAGCGCCACCATCAGGTGGACACGAGGACAGAGTCAGCTTCAGTTTCAGAGCAGTTCTCTCAGAGTATCTGCATGTGTGTTGTGTTGTGTGTCTGCAGGCTGTCAGGCTGTCTGCTCACGTCGGACGGCTGTGCTTCTCTGGTCTCAGCTCTGAGCTCCAACCCCTCCCATCTGAGAGAGCTGGACCTGAGCTACAACCATCCAGGAGAGTCAGCAGTGAAGCTTCTGTCTGCTGGACTGGAGGATCCACGCTGGAGACTGGACACTCTCAGGTATGGACACAGCTGCTGCAGACTCCCGGTGTCTGATGGAGGAGGACGTCTCTGTCCTTCACTCACATCTGTCGTTGTGTAAAGCTCTGTCAGCTTCTGCCTCCTCTGAGATAATAATCATGGAGCGGCGCTCCGACAGCTCCGACACTTCCAAAGAACAGCGTGAGGAACGTGTTTTTCATCTGGTAGATGAAGCCACCAGAGCAAACTTCAACAATCCTCTGAACTCCACCATAACTGAGATGATCCTTACTGACGGAGCACACAGATACCTGCCTCTGGAGTTCTGATGTTGGTCATCACTGCTCATCACCTGTGTCCCACACTAAAAACACTGGATCCCAATGATCCCAGCTGGAACAAGAAGAACTTTCATCTCCAGGATGTTTTCCAGAGGTGTCAGTCTCTGACACTGATCACATCTTCTCTCTGCAGATGAAACAGTAGCCGTCTGGACGTAGAAGAACATCAGTGTGCTGGACTCTTCACGGTGCTGCTGTGAACATCATCTTTGTGGCTCTCTGGCTTTGACCAGAGGTCTTTCAGCAGATCAAGTTGCTGCAGCTCATCTGGTGCTGCAGCAGAGCTGATAGATGCAGTTCACAGCTGTGAGGCGTCATGACTCAGTAAACATACTAGAACCACAGCAGTGAGGTTTTCAGGTCCATCACAGCACAACAGCAGCTGCACCTTCACTCATCCATGACGTGGTCTCCTCCTCCTCCTGGTTCAACACAGATGAAACCAAATGAAAAGAACCGCTTCAAACTGTGCTGGAACGTGACGACTACAGGACAGGACTTTAGAGATGCATGGGTCCGAGTGTGGGACGGTTCCTTCATCAGTGTAGAACAATGTGTGTGTGAGAGCCATGAAATGTCCATGTTTGCTGAGAGACTGTGCTGGTCTGACCCCCCTCCTCCTTTCAGGGTGGAGCCTGCTGGACCACGATGGTTGAGACCAGGTCTGAGGAAGTGTAAGTGTGTTTTGATTTCATTCACACCTTCAACCATCTTCACACTGTCACATCACTCATTCATGAGTCCATCGATGATCAATGACAGATCAATAATAACTGCAGCTGGGTGGTGTTTGTTCTCTCCATCAGATTCCTGTCAACTCTCCATCGACACAAACACAGTCAACAAATACATCAAACTGTCTGACAACAACAGGAAGATGACGTGTGTGGAGAAGGATCAGTCGTATCCTGAACATCCAGACAGGTTTGATGTCTGGGATCAGCTGCTGTGTAGAGAAGTTCTGACTGGTCGCTGTTACTGGGAGGTCCAGAGGAGCGGAGATGTTTGTATATCAGTGAGTTACAGAAGAATCAGAAGGAAAGGAAACTCTGTTGACTGTTTGTTTGGATGGAACGATCATTCCTGGAGTCTGAACGTCTTTGATGATGGTCGGTACTCTGTCTGGCACAATAACAGAGAAACATCTTCCTCCTCCTCTTCCTCAGTCTCTGACAGAGTAGCCGTGTATGTGGACGTTCCTGCTGGAACTCTGTCCTTCTACAGCATATCCTCTGACAGACTGATCCACCTCCACACCTTCAAAACCACATTCACTGAACCTCTTTATCCTGGGTTCTGGTTCAGGTCCTGGTCTGGTTCTTCAGCATCTCTGTGTTCAGTTTAGTATCAGGAGTCTCCTCCTGTCAGAGAAACTGTCTCTGTTGGACAGATAGTTCAGTCTCTACATGTCTGTCTCTGTTTTCATCAGAACACATCAATCAAATGTTTGTCAAACTGAACTGAATGAATCTCAATTCAAAATTTTATTACTTGCATATAAAATCCAAAATGGCCTAGCGCCGCGATATTTGCAAGACCTGATAGTACCGTACGTTCCTAATAGAGCTCTCCGTTCTCAGGGTGCAGGTTTACTCGTAGTTCCTAGAGTATCCAAATGTAGATTTGGAGGACGGGCTCTCTGTTATCAGGCACCATCACTCTGGAACCAACTTCCAGTTTGGGTTAAGGAGGCTGATACCACCTCCACCTTTAAATCTAAACTTAAAATATTTCTGTTTAATAAAGCATATAGTTAGTGTATATTTAGCACCTTAATGTGTCAGGCCCAGTAGTCAAAGCTGCAGCTGCAGGACCAGATTAGAGCAGCTGGTCTTAAACAGCTTCGGTGTAGATATGCTGTTATAGGCCTCTGCTGCAGGGGGGCACCAACATGATCCACTGAGTGGTGCCTTTCACCTTCTCTGTTTCTCTTTGCCATCTCTGTCTCTTCTTCACCTCAACCCTCAGTTATCATCAGTATCCCATAAACTTAATTGTGGTCCATTGTTCTGGTAGTTTTTTGTGCTTGTCCGGCCCTTCTTTTCCTCTTCTTTGCATGTCCTGTGGACCAGAACCTCAGGAGCTGCTTGCTGACCTGCAGTTCCACCTCTGACCATCCCAGTGTCTGCCTTCACCTGTCTGTATGGATGTCTGTTGGATACTTGCTGACATCCCGACCTGCAGTCCTCATCCCCTTGTATCACCGTCTATCCATATATCACCCATATACACAGAAGTCTAATTGGACTACTGATGATAGTTACTATTGTATCCTGTCTTGTACCTTTGACGGTGTCTCTATGTCTATTCTTTCTTTACTTCCTGCTCTACCCGGCTGGCCTTCAGCAGGAAGGTCCCCCCTTATGAGCCAGGTCCTGATCAAGGTTTCTTCCCTCTTAACGGGGAGTTTTTCCTGCCACTGTTTGGCTTAAGGTTTTTCTTCCACTAGGCAAGTTTGTACCTGCTGCTGTTTATGTAATAATTGATCAGGGGTCATGTTCTGGGTCTCTGGAAAGCGCCTAGAGACAACTGTGTTGTAATAGACGCTATATAAATAAAATTGAATTGAATTTAATTAAATGCAATCTTAAGGCTTTTCTGCAGGAAAACAGCCAAAAACAAAAGAAAAAGGACACAAGTGTCAGTACTGTTCACTACTGCAGCTACCAGAACGGCAGCGTCATCCAGGACACGGGACTTCATCTTGTTCTTTTCACTGCTGACACCCACAGATTCAGCTGGCTGTGGAAGTTTGATAAATGTAATAAAAGTCTGGATTGTTGAGGTTGTGGATGCTTACACAGACTGCAGATTTTAAGTGTTCATGGCAACTTTGGTGGAAGTGTACTGGAATCCAAGTGAGAAAGCAAACAGTTTCAAGTTTAACACAAAAGTTTATTCACTACACGTTGATCAGAAGTGCAGAGAAGTCTCAGTTGAGAGTTCTGTCGTAGAGAACAAGAAACAAGTTTTCATATGATCTGAACCACAGAACGTCACATGAGTTGCAGCTGCATAGCTCCCTAAATGGCAGAGCAAATTGTCTCACATGAAAACCTTCTGCAAGACCCCCTTACTGCTTATCAGAATTTAAAAAAGAGAGAAAGTTGGATATCTTGTCAAGGTGTAAATTTTAAGAGTGTGAGAAAGAGAAAGTCTGCTGTCCTTGACATAATTTTAACACAGGCTAAACAGTGAAAATACAAAGAACAGGCTTGTACTTAAAGAATACTCACTTAGGGTCAGATTAAGTTCAGACAATGTTTAAACTGCTTATTAGAATAAGTGATTCAAACTAGTACTATGTGAATATAAGATTCCTCTTACACCATCCAGTATTAGTCCACACCTCCAGTATTAGTCCAGTTATTAGTCCAGACCTAAAGTATTTGTCCAGCCCTCCAGTCTGAGTCAAGACCTCCAGTATTATTCCAGACCTCCAGAATTAGTCCAGTCATCCAGTATTAGTCTAGATGTCCAGTATTAGTCCAGTCCTCCAGAATTTGTATAGATATTATTCCAGTCTTCCAGTATTAGTCCAAACATCCAGTATTAGTCCAGGTCTCTAGTGTTAGTCCAGACCTCCAGTACTAGTCCAGGCCTCCAGTATTATTCCAGTCCTCCAGTAATAGTCCAATCATCCAGTATTACTCCAGTTATTAGTCCAGACCTCCAGTATTAGTCCAGTCATTCAGTACTAGTCCAATCATCCAGTATTAGTCCAGTTCTCCAGTATTAGTCCAGTCCTCCAGTATTAGTCAAGACTTCCAGTATTAGTCCAGACCTCCAGTATTAGTCCAGTCATCCAGTATTATTCCAGCCTTTCAGTTTTAGCCAGTCATCTAGTACTAGTCCAATCATCCAGTGTTAGTCCAGTTCTCTAGTATTAGTCCAGTCCTCCAGTATTAGTCAAGACTTCCAGTATTAGTCCAGACCTCCAGTATTAGTCCAGTCATCCAGTATTAGTCCGGTTCTCCAGTATTAGTCCAGACCTCCAGTATTAGCCCAGAGCTCCAGGATTAGTCCAGTTCACCAGTATTAGTCCAGACCTCCAGTATTAGCCCAGAGCTCCAGGATTAGTCCAGTTCACCAGTATTTGTCCAGACCTCCAGTATTAGTCCAGTCCTCCCATATTATTCCAGTCCTCCAGTAATAGTCCAATCATCCAGTATTAGTCCAGTCCTTCAGTATTGGTACACGTCTCTAGTGTTAGTCCAGACCTCCAGTATTATCCCAGTTCTCCAGTATTAGTCCAGACCTCCAGTATTAGCACAGAGCTCCAGGATTAGTCCAGTTCACCAGTATTAGTCCAGACCTCCAGTATTAGTCCAAAGTTCCAGTATTAGTCCAGATCACCAGTATATGTCTTGTCTTCTAGTATTAGTCCAGACCTCCAGTATTAGTCCAAAGTTCCAGTATTAGTCCATGTCACCAGTATATGTCTTGTCTTCCAGTATTAGTTCAGATCTCCAGTATTTGTCCAAACCTCCAGTATTATTCCAGTCCTCGAGAATTATTCCAGTCCTCCAGTAGTATTTGAGTACTCCAGTCTTAGACAAGACCACCAGTGTAGGTGCCATGAATTAATTGTGGCTTTTTATTAGGGGCAAATGAATATGGTTTTTTGTATGTTTGGATTGTGGTGTTAATGGCAGTCAGTGATTAGGTATTCACCTGGTGGGTCACATGATTGTGGGCGGAGACATTAGGTGATTTAAACTCACCTGTTGATTTTCCCCTGGAAAAACTGGGAAGAGGGGGTGAGCTGGGTTACCGCATTTTTTGTTGACCGCTTTAAGCCTTAAGCCTTACGCTTTACGCTTTTTTTGTTGTTATGCTTTTGTACTTTTTGATCATATTAAAGCAAGTGAATTACAAAAGAAATAATAACTACGTCAAGCCCCTTTCGTCAAGTTAAAGCGCGTCATTCAATACCCGGACTCAGCGTCAGCCTCTTAATGACTTCTTTTGGTTTTTGAAGTCGCTACATTTTGTCAACAAAATATCCGTAAACACAGATATTAAGAGATCGAACAACGGAGTTGACATCTGGAATACCATAAGGAGGATTCAGTTACACAGACATCGGAAAACGTATGAAGGTAGGCGCTGGCTGTCAAACAGTTTGAGGAGCCGCTGTCAAAGCGAACTACAGCCAGCTAAGCCCACCTGTTGATGTGTGCATGGACGCTGTACCAGTGGAAGGATTGCAGCAGAAATGTTTGTTCACTGGGAGCGATCGCCTGCCTGATGGAAGTTTGGTTCCTCTGCGCAAAACATTCTGATGCTAAGTGACGCAATACTGAATTACGCAATGCTGTGGAAAGTGAATGCGCTCTTTTGGTGAAGTTGCCGCCCCGCTGTTTTGTTCCAAATATGGATATTATATGGCTAAAGCCTTTTTTTTGCTTCTGTGAAGAAAATATCCAAAGGTGTTAAAGACTGACATGTGTCAAAATCTTGCGGATGCTGCATGTTTTAAATGAACAAACAATGAATGATATAAATGATGATAATAAAATGGAGCTTGATAAAAGATTGGTCAAACTCACGGCCAAGGCGCTGGCAAACAAAATAGAAAAACTTCAACATGTGGAATATAAAACTTCAGTTACTGGGAGAAGATCTGTTTCTTCTACTTCATCTGCACGTCTGAAAGGAGAAGCTGACCTGGCGGCATTAATGGCAAGACAGAAGTGACTAAAAGCAAAACATGAACTGGAGGAACAAGAGGAATATCTGAAGAGGAAAAAGGAGCAACCTAAAATGGATGAAGACATTGCAGTACATATGGCCTTAACGTGTTACGATCTCAAAGCATCACAAGTGCAAAGAAATCTACAACTAAGTACTCTGATGGAATGGATTCTTACCTGAAAAAAGAAACATCAAAACAAAAGGCTCTCAATGTCGATGCAAACTCATATATTTCAAAACCACTATTAAAACAAAGAGAAACTAAGCAAGAACCCTTGGATCCAGGAACAAAGCCTAAAAGGAAACCTCCATCTCAATATGTTGACTATGAACCCAGACAATATTCAGTGAGTCATAATAATAATACACAGACTCAATCCAGAAGCTATTTGAATGCAGGATCGGAGTCAAGAGATGAACATTACAACAACATGCTGGGAATTATGAGAAAGCAGAATGAAATAACATCACTCTTGGTTCAACAGCAATGCCTCTCATCATTACCAAAGAAAGAAATTCCAATTTTTGATGGAGATCCATTGAATTATCACGCATTCATTAAAGCTTTTGAGAATGATGTGGAGAGAAATACTCAAGATTACAGTGATCGGCTATATTTCCTGGAGCAGTACACCAGGAATCATGCAAAAGAACTGGTGAAAAGCTGCCAACATGTTAATCCAGACAGGGGCTATGTTAAAGCTAAAGCTCTTCTAAGGGAACATTTTGGAAATGAACAAAAGGTTGCATCTGCATACATGGAAAGAGCTCTTTCATGGTCACCAATCAAGACAGAAGACCTTAAAGCACTCCAAGACTACAGTCTTTTTCTTAGAAGCTGCTCTAATGCCATGGAAGGAGTCGACTATTTGTACGAGCTAAATATGCCTGTCAACATGCTAATTATTATAAGGAAGTTACCATACAAATTCAGAGATAAATGGAGAACTGTAGCCTGTGAACTGCAAGAAAGGTGCAAACGGAGAGCAACATTCAGTGACATCACAGATTTTATTGAGAAACAAGTGAAAATCTTATCTGACCCAGTATTTGGAAATATACAAGATTCACACTCAATGACAAACAGAGTAATTAGCAAATCTAAACTGCAACCTCACTTTGGGATTAAAAGAACAAGTTTTGCCACTACTGTGGCTCCTTTGAAAGGTAAAACACCACCTGCAACTGCATTTAGGAAGCAAACTCTGAAGACATGTCTTTGTTGTGGAGGAGGACATATATTGGATGTGTGCCCACAGATGGAAAAAAAAACCCATAAAGAGAAGATAGGCTTCTTAAGGGAAAAAGGTGTCTGTTTTGGCTGTTTGTGTATTGGACACTTCAGCAAAGACTGCAAAAAACGGATCTCCTGTGAAAAGTGTGGTCTTCAACATCCCAATATACTTCACATTCCTCAAAAGAAAAATGACCCCAGTCAAGCTGAAAAGACAGAGGTGTCAGTGGAAGGCACCATGGTGTCAAGTGGGCTCACCGGGGCTGGTAATGATAATGTAAAACTCCCTATTGTTCCTGTACAAGTCAAATCCAAGAAGGGCAACAAAATCATTACCACATATGCTTTCCTAGATCAAGGCAGTACAGCAGTCTTTTGCACAGAAGCACTAAGTGATAAGCTATGTCTCACAGGAAAGAAATCACGTATTCTCTTGAGGACTATGGGCCAAGAGAAAGTTGTGAATAGCTATGTTGTTTCAGGATTGGAGGTTGCTGGTTTACAAGATGATAACTTCTGTGAATTGCCAAAGACTTATACACAGCAGCATATGCCTGTCCATAAAGGGAATATCCCAAGAGAAATGGATCTTGAAAGATGGACATATTTGGAATCTGTTAAGTTGCCTGAGATAGATGCAGATATTGAGCTGCTGATTGGAGCAAATGTTCCCCAGGCCTTGGAGCCATTAGAAGTTATTAACAGTGTAGATGGAGGACCCTATGCAATCAGGACAAAGCTGGGATGGACTGTGAATGGACCACTGAGAAGAGAAGATGAGGAAGCAACTGATTGTGAGCACTCAGAGATATTAGCCAACAGAGTGTCAGTTGTGGAGTTGGAGGAGCTTTGGCAGCAGCAGTTCAAAACAGATTTCCCTGAAAGTAAAGTGGATGAACAAGTTGGGATGTCAAGAGAGGACCAAAGATTTATGGAATTGGTTACAAATTCAGCAAAACAAGTGAATGGTCATTATCAGATTGGCTTACCGTTAAGGAATAAACAACTGAACATGCCAACCAATAGGAAAATTGTTGAACAGCGTGCTTCATACCTGAAGAGGAAGTTCCAAAAGAGCTCATCATTTCATGCAGACTACGTTACCTTCATGAATGACTTGGTAGCTAAACGCTATGCTGAAAGGGTGCCTGAAGATGAATTGCAACGCAGTGACGGCAAAGTCTGGTATATTCCTCACCATGGTGTTTACCATCCAGTTAAAAAGAAGATAAGAGTTGTCTTCGATTGTGGGGCAAGTTTCCAAGGCACATCTCTGAATGCTCAGCTGCTAGCAGGACCGGATCTCACTAATTTATTGATTGGAGTTGTGACCAGATTTAGGAAAGAATCAGTGGTAATCATGGCAGATATTGAATCCATGTTTCACCAAGTGAAAGTTCCAGATGAAGACGTAGATTTGTTGAGATTTGTCTGGTGGCCCGGTGGGGACTTGAATCAAGAACTCACAGATTTTAGGATGACTGTGCATCTCTTTGGGGCAACTTCTTCCCCCAGCTGTGCTAATTTTGCTCTCAGGAAATGTGCAGAAGATAATAAGTTACATTTCAGCCAAGAAGTTGTGGACAGGGTTTTCAATTGCTTCTACGTTGATGATTGTTTGCTGTCCGTGGCTTCAGAGGAGGAAGCGATCTCTCTTTGTCATAATCTTGCTTCAATTTGTGCTAAAGGTGGTTTCCGACTCACAAAATGGATAAGCAACAGAGAGAGAGTTATGGCAGCAATACCTGAAGAGCACAAAGCCAGAGACATGAAAGGACTGGATCTGGATCAAGGGCAGCAGCTTGTAGAACGAGTGCTTGGAGTGGAATGGTGTCTTCAGTCAGATTTATTCTGGAAAAGATGGATTAGAGAATACTTACCTCTACTGCAGGAGCGTCAGAAATGGTCTGGAGTGAAGCGGAATATGATGGCAGGAGAAATTGTTGTCATTATGGACAGTACAGCACCTAGAAATTCCTGGATCATGGGAAGAGTTTTACAGACTTTTCCAGATGGAAGAGGATTTGTGCGCCAAGTGCGGATCAAGACCAAGAGTGGCTGCCTCGATCGACCAATAACGAAGATCTGTCTATTACAAGAAGAGGAGCCTGGATGAAGAGCAACTGCTTCACATGAACATTGTAACCATCAACTAGACTTTGATTTCGACTATTTGGACGTGATTAGGATATGATGGCTGAAACAACTCCATGAAGAACACGTAGTTGTCTTCACATGTAATTTGAGAAGAAAAGAAGACGGGATATAAATTATGAACTTTATATGCTAGGTTTTTTAATGTTTCATGTCTCCTATTGATATAAATGTGTGTAATTATTATGTATATTAACTTAATAATTAGGGGCTGGTGTGTAGGTGCCATGAATTAATTGTGGCTTTTTATTAGGGGCAAATGAATATGGTTTTTTGTATGTTTGGATTGTGGTGTTAATGGCGGTCAGTGATTAGGTATTCACCTGGTGGGTCACATGATTGTGGGCGGAGACATTAGGTGATTTAAACTCACCTGTTGATTTTCCCCTGGAAAAACTGGGAAGAGGGGGTGAGCTGGGTTACCGCATTTTTTGTTGACCGCTTTACGCTTTACGCCTTACGCCTTACGCCTTACGCCTTACGCCTTACGCCTTACGCCTTACGCTTTACGCTTTACGCTTTTTTGTTGTTATGCTTTTGTACTTTTTGATCATATTAAAGCAAGTGAATTACAAAAGAAATAATAACTACGTCAAGCCCCTTTCGTCAAGTTAAAGCGCCTCATTCAATACCCGGACTCAGCGTCAGCCTCTCAACGACTTCTTTTGGTTTTTGAAGTCGCTACAACCAGTATTAGTCTTGTCTTCCAGTATTAGTCCAGACATTAGTCCAGATCTCCAGTATTTGTCCAAACCTCCAGTATTAGTCCAGTCCTCCATAATTATTCCAGTCCTCCAGTAGTATTAGAGTACTCCAGTCTTAGATAAGACCACCAGTATTAGTCTTGTCTTCCAGTATTAGTCTAGATGTCAGTACTAGTCCAGGCCTCCAGTATTATTCCAGTCCTCCAGTAATAGTCCAAACATCCAGCATTAGTCCAGTTATTTGTCCAGTTCTCTGGTGTTAGTCCAGACCTCCAGTATTAGTCCAGACCTCCAGTATTAGTCCTGTCATCCAGTATTAGTCTAGATGTCCAGTATTAGTCCAGTCCTCCATTATTAGTATAGATATCATTCCAGTCTTCCAGTTTTAGTCCAAACATCCAGTATTAGTCCAGGTCTCTAGTGTTAGTCCAGACCTCCAGTACTAGTCCAGGCCTCCAGTATTATTCCAGTCCTCCAGTAATAGTCCAATCATCCAGTATTACTCCAGTTATTAGTCCAGACCTCCAGTATTAGTCCAGTCATTCAGTATTATTCCAGCCTTTCAGTTTTAGCCAGTCATCCAGTACTAGTCCAATCATCCAGTATTAGTCCAGTTCTCCAGTATTAGTCCAGTACTCCAGTATTAGTCAAGACTTCCAGTATTAGTCCAGACCTCCAGTATTAGTCCAGTCATCCAGTATTATTCCAGCCTTTCAGTTTTAGCCAGTCATCTAGTACTAGTCCAATCATCCAGTGTTAGTCCAGTTCTCTAGTATTAGTCCAGACCTCCAGTATTATCCCAGTTCTCCAGTATTAGTCCAGACCTCCAGTATTAGTCCAAAGTTCCAGTATTAGTCCAGATCACCAGTATATGTCAAGACTTCCAGTATTAGTCCAGACCTCCAGTATTAGTCCAGTCATCCAGTATTATTCCAGCCTTTCAGTTTTAGCCAGTCATCTAGTACTAGTCCAATCATCCAGTGTTAGTCTAGTTCTCTAGTATTAGTCCAGTCCTCCAGTATTAGTCAAGACTTCCAGTATTAGTCCAGACCTCCAGTATTAGTCCAGTCATCCAGTATTAGTCCGGTTCTCCAGTATTAGTCCAGACCTCCAGTATTAGCCCAGAGCTCCAGGATTAGTCCAGTTCACCAGTATTTGTCCAGACCTCCAGTATTAGTCCAGTCCTCCCATATTATTCCAGTCCTCCAGTAATAGTCCAATCATCCAGTATTAGTCCAGTCCTTCAGTATTAGTCCATGTCTCTAGTGTTAGTCCAGTCCTCCAGTATTAGTCCAGATATCCAGTATTAGTCCAGTTCTTCAGTATTAGTCCAGACCTCCAGTATTAGTCCAAAGTTCCTGTATTAGTCCAGATCACCAGTATATGTCCAGTCTTCCAGTATTAGTCCAGATCTCCAGTATTTGTCCAAACCTCCAGTATTAGTCCAGTCCTCCAGAATTATTCCAGTCCTCCAGTAGTATTCGAGTACTCCAGTCTTAGACAAGACCACCAGTATTAGTCTTGTCTTCCAGTATTAGTCCAGACATTAGTCCAGATCTCCAGTATTTTTCCAAACCTCCAGTATTGGTCCAGTCCTCCATAATTATTCCAGTCCTCCAGTATTATTCGAGTACTCCAGTCTTAGATAAGACCACCAGTATTAGTCTTGTCTTCCAGTATTAGTCTAGATGTCTAGTATTAGTCTAGTCCTCCAGGATTAGTCCAGATATTAGTCCAGGCCTCCAGTATTAGTCCAGACCTCCAGTATTATTCCAGTCCTCCAGTATTAGTCCAAACATTCCGTAACAGTCCAGACCTCCTGTAACCTGTAAGCCTGTGCCAAAGAGTCGAGGCGACCAAGTTATTGATGACCAGAAACCTACCCCTATAAGACAGCTGAGGGAGCAGCCAGTTCCATTTAGACAACTGAGCACACACCTTCTCTATATTCTCTGCACTATATTCTCCACACACAGTTTCAGCCGGTTTGAAAGTGCTTTTGACAGTATCTTATAGTCTGTGCACAGTATTGCTACCGGTCTTTTGTTCTTGAGCAGAACCAGATCCCCTTTTTTTGGCAGTAGAGTTAGAACTGCCCGTTGGCAGGAGACAGGGAGAGTTCCGGTCCTATAGCTGTCCAACAGGAAGTCGTGTACGTTCGGACCAATAACATTCCAGAAATGTTGATAAAAGTCTGCAGAGAGTCCGTCGATACCCGGCATCTTTCCAAGGGCCATCTGTTTGACCGCCACAGTCAGCTCCTCCAGTGTCAGCTCGCAGTCTAAGCCAGCCCTCTCCACCGAGCTCAGCCGAGGAACCCCTTCCAGTAGGTCAGTCCTGCTCTCTGGACAGCACAGCTCTGTCCCAAAAAGGTCAGAGTAAATGCTAACCGCGTAGTCCAGCATCTCGGCCCAGTCCGTGGTCAGATGCCCACCAGGCAACCTCAGACAGGGCATCGACTTTGTTTGCACAGCAGACCTTTCAAGATTGAAAAAGTAAGAAGTCGACTCGTCCGTATCCCTTATTTTAAGGAATTGGGATCTAATCAGTGCACCTTTCGCACTCTCCCGTAGGAAAGAGCTCAGTGCTGACCTCTTTTCCTGGAGTACACGTCCCCCTCCAGATTCTTGTCACTCCAACGTCAATCATCGTCAATCTCCTTAATCATCCTCTAGGTCGCGTACAGCTGCCTTTAAAGCAGCAGTGGAATGGGCAGTGTATTGCTGGCAGAAAACACAGATCTGGGCTTTTCCCACCTCCCACCAGTGCTTTATGGAGCCGAAAGAACCTTTACGGTTCCTCCAGAGCCCCCAAAAGGTCTGGAAAGTTTCACAAAAATGACTGTCCTGGAGGAGGCTATTATTGAAGTGCCAGTAGGACCTTCCTCCCTCACCTGGGGAGACTACCAGAGTGGCAGTAGCAAGATGGTAGTCCGTAAAACCAACAGGGCATATCCTGCTTTGAGAAACGCTCAATGACAGGGCCTTATGACATACGATCTAGCCTTGGGGCTGACACCACACCGTCCCTAACCCTATCCCACGTGTACTGCCTGATCCCTGGAAATTTCACCCTCCATGTGTCCACGAGATCCCACCGCTGAATTGCAGCCTTAAGGCTCCGAGAGGATGTCGGGTGAGGTTCTTCCTGTGTCCTGTCTAGCGTGTAATCCAGAGTGCAATTGAAATCACCAGCAACCACAAGGTTGTCAGGATGCCAGTGCCGTAGTTCGTCAGTGAGTTAATTAAAGAAGAGCATGCTCTCGGAGCCATTGTTTTGAGCATACACATTGACAAAACAATACACAACATTGTCAATCTCTGCCCGACCGAAAGCTAACCGGCCCGTTACAATGTCCGCTACTGAAAGAATGCTAACAGATAGCTTCTTCTTAAACAGTATAGCTATCCCTGCACTGAAGTTCGTGCCATGGCTGAGGACCGATCGACCCTCCCACCACAAGCACCATTCTGCTTCATCTGCCAGAGTGAAATGCGTCTCCTGCAAAAAAAGTACATCAACTTCTTTTTGTACCGAAACTTCTCTAATTAAATCTCTCTTATCCTTATCCCTCCCACCGTTCACATTTAAAGTGCCAACCCTGAGACCTTGCATAAGAGAGACATAGAGAAGAGAGATATAGCCAAACAACAGAAAAGAAACCAGTAAATAATGACCACCATGTGATGCATCATCGTATAAGTCATTTTGTATGTCTAGTCCACATACTCATTCTACCAGGGTTGGTCCGTCTCAGAGCCGTGGTGTGCTTTTTAAGGCGGAAACGTTTCCACTCATCTAATAGGTCAAAACCTACTTGTCTCTTCACCACAATAACTGATGTAATGAATTTGTCAGTGTCGCTAAAGTAGTCAGTGATATTGACAGGCTTTTATAAGTCTTGTCCAGAAAATGATTAACATCCTCTAAGGAATACAACTCCCTATGCCCAACTCTTGCATCTACAACTGACGCAGCATCCGACTCCGAGTCACAATCCATGTCATCCATGAAACAATTCTCTGCGATATTCCCCAGTCCACCTCCAACACCATCCGCAGAATCAGTATCACAATACTGGGTAGGAAAAGCTAAACCCTGTCTACAGGTCGGTCCAGCTATATCAGGTTGGCTGCACTGCACAAACCCAGTAGTTGTCAACGTTTCACCTCCGGACAAACCGACAGACGGCGCCAGAAGCACCCCCCGCCCCAGCACTAGCTGAAGAACTTATAACAGCAAGGGGGCCCTCAGAGGCACCGGCAGAGGCACCCACCGAAGGACCGGAAGAGGGGCCATCAGAACAACCGGCAGAAAGCCCGGCCGAAGTGCCGGCAGAGGGACCGGCCGAAAGACCGGCAGAAGGATCGTCCGAAACGCCGGCAGAAACACAGCCCAAAGGACCGGCCGAGGGACCATCCGAAACGCCGACAGGGATGCCGGCCGAGGGGCCGGCAGAGGGACCGACACCAGACCCCGCAACCAGCCCCCTTGTGCCAGCCTCAGGACCGGCCGCCGCTCCCGCGTTCTCCCCACCCGCCCGCTGCATATGTGGACAAACAAACTGTTTGTGACCCACGTCCTCACACTCAAAACGTTTCATATGTCCGGAACTCGCGTACACCATGTAAGACCGTGCTTCACCCTGAAAGGGTGAAAGTTTCATTGCAGATGAAAAAGAGAAGAGACAAGGGAGACATAGAAGGGAGAAGAGAGAAGAGAGACATAGAAGGGAGAAGAGAGAAGATAAACATAGAACAGACACATAGAAGAAGGGAGGGTTAGTTTATGTGGAACATCACACATCAGAACCAAACTGACTCATCACATTATTCAGGTAAAACATTTTACTTCAGAAAACACAGACGTTTTGATACTTTAGGAGGAAATCACAATCTACATTCAGACCTGGGGATCATCCAGGAACTGAACATGTGACCTCTCGCACCCAAATCCAGAATCAGACTACAAGACCAAGAAAATGCAAAGCAAAATTTAGTTTTTCTGATAAAAAAAACAACAACAAAAAACACGTCACATGATCAGAAGTCATTAATGATGATGTCATAAAGGATGTCAGATTTTTGTCTGTGCTTTTGAATTTTTGTGGAATAACGCTGTCAAATCCCCCCAATTAATAGAAAACCACTTTTGATCCTGATTGATGTGGGCAGCTTCATCACAAAATCAGATTGTGGCTGTTTGGTTCTTCCACACGCTACTGAGGCTCCTGTTTGTTAAATGGATCAATTCCTAAATCACCAATATGTGTTGGTTCTTCAAACCTCAGTCATCCAACCCACCAAACACCAAACAAGAGTCAAAGTTGTTTGACATCGGCAGAAAAGACTTGACCAGTTTTTCATGGGTGAGACCCACATACTCAACTCTGCTGCTCATCCACACATGCATGTTCCTGTGGCACCATTTCAAATGGGAATAAACAGAATTTCCAGCAGTCTTCCACATCTTCTTTAGCAGTTAAAAACAACGATAGAGTCGTTACTAGAGGTGGAGAAGAAAAGAGTGAGGAGAGGTGCATCATGGGAGGTCCCCCAGCAGTCTAGGCTGCAGCATAAGTGATGGACATTTCAGGCATCTGAGCCACCTGATAAGCTTTGATTAATGGTTGCTGTCCAGTGCTGAAATGCTGGACACTCCCACACTCATATTTGACAGCAGGACATGGTTATTGGAGATTCTGCCTCTACACTGCAACATCCCTCGAGAATGAATCAAGATGAACAGCAGCTTATCTTGTATATTATTAAACACCAGTGCTGAACTTATCTATATGTCTTGGAAGACACTTTATTGGTTGACTAAAAACAGAGGTCAGACCTGCGTGACCTCTGCTGGTGGACAAACATGGAATCACAATTGCAGGTTTACATAACTTCACCTACCTTCTCTACCAGGTGAAATATAAGATGGCCATCCCTCATCCTGCTCCCCAGCAACCACTTCCTCTGGCAGATGGTCCATGGAAAACACCTGGTCTGGACACAGTAGGACCATTTCACACAGTTGCTCCTGCCTGTCGACAGACTATTATTCAAAATGACCTGAACTCACCTTTTCTTACGCTGCAACCACTGCTGATGTCACCCAGTTCCTACATCCATCTTCAGTCATCATGCAGTATGTTTAAATATTTACTATGCTTATTTATAGCAAATCAAATCAAACCAATCAAAATAATGAGACCTACACGTGTGGTTGAAATTTATTACATTTACATAGAAAGCTTGTTTTATTACAGGAGTCTGAATGCACCTGCTTACTTGAAACTAGTTAAGGTAACTTATATTGTATTTTGATTATAAATGCATTGTAAATACATAAATAACTCCTGTCATCATAAATCCATTAAGAATGACCTATGTACGATCACGAAAACGAAGATAAAGTAGTGCAACCCTTTGGTTTAGAGGTTACAGTAGTTTTATTGCAGCGCTGCAGCATTGTGTTTCTATAGTGATTTACTGCCACCTGCTGGTCACATAAAATGTTGCATTTAATAGAGTTGCGGATTCTATGAGCTTTCATTAAACCTTTACAATATCATCAAAAATAATGATCATTTATACATGATTATATTCAATTACGCTCCGGATGACACCAGGTTTTAAAATTATGTACAGAAAGCTCAGAAGAACAAAGATATGACATATTACGCTGTCACATTATTAATTTAAACATTTGTTAAAAAATGCAAGTTATAATATTTAATTTAACTTATAATATTAAAGTAAAATTTAAGATTGTTAAGATTTTTTTGAGCGAATATAGAGGATTAAATAAAGATTTACTATTGTACAAAGACGTCAGGGATTTTATATAAAACATATGATAGTGTATTTTAAATATGTTATATATTGTTTCCTGTTGTTTAGCTGTTAATTTCTTTTTAAGTGACTTATTAAAATTGACTCTTGTTAAATGAAAATCATGTTTACGTTCAAAGAAAAGTAAACAGCCAATCAGAAGCAGTGAACTTTTGCCCTGATGGGGTCTGACCATCTTGATACTCCAATTCTGACTTGAAAAATAGTTGTTCTTGTGTTTTACCTCACTACACTAATATTTACTCGTGGATGTTTGTATATTTTCAAGCTGCTGTTAGAAAATGGAATTTTGTTTTGCTGTGTGCATTTTGTCCTCTGACATTGTTAGAAACACTTTGACAACTGGACCATTTTATCCGCTTGATGAATCCTTTAGAACATTATTCGTTGTGATGTCGTCAGATGACTTTAGTTCCAAGGCTGCATGCTGAAATTAGTATTTATTACAACATGAATCAGATCTACTATTGATTTGAGTTTTCACAGATGAACCATGAAGAGTTGAACATGGAGAATGAGGGCATCGATCCCTCTACCTTTCACATGCTAAGCGAGCGCTCTACCTTTTGAGATAATTCCCCTGAGTTATAGATGTTTGAAGCAACTTGATTCTCTGCATGCAGGTTTCCTGTATTTTGAAAGTCTTTATCTGTGGTTGGACTTACAGATTTGGAAACATGCAAAACAAATAGAACTATAATACAACTAGTAAAACTGATCCGTTTAATCAGAGTTTGTGATACGAAGTAAGACGACACACAACACAAGTAGAGACAGGAAACAATCTGAGCTCTGCATCTGAGCTTCCCAGGTCTTGCAGTAAAGTTTTTATTCTGTCTTTTTTTTTTAGTTATCAGCACTTTTGATCAGTGGCTGAAACCTCATCCTCCTGAAGCTCCAGTGAAACAAGTTTCCTATTAATATGAGACTTCTGAGGTTCTGCAGGATGAAAAATCCAGATGTGAACTCCATCAGCTGCATCAGCATGTGTGATACTGTGTTGGCCAACCATAAAGCAAATGTCCACAGCATCACTGAAGTTAAGAACTTGTTTGATTTGATCAGTGATTCAGATAAAAGAAACTACAGAACAGTTGAGCAGCACCTCTTCAGCTCACTGATCCCCACAGTAACACAGTCTGGGAGTGCCCCCTAGTGGACCTACACTCACTCCTAGATGACTCTAAACCCTGGAGGACAAAACATCAATTTACCACCAATTGAATAAAATGTTAACTAGGACACCGCAGCATCACAGTAGAAAACCTCTCAGCCAGCAGGACATGCAAAGACGACTCCAAGTCTTCCAGGTCTTCAGATTTGTGGAAACAGATGACTGTGTGAAAGATGCTCATCATTTCTCTCTCGTTGTGCACAGTCCTGGAGACTGTTGAGACTGGCATGAAAAGATGTCAGCAGTGACCCTGAAGGAGGACCTGCAGGTGAGTCAATAAATGATGGTGACCAGCAGCTCAGTCTCATGGCTCCATCCAGGTAACATTTACTGGAGAAACACACAAACATTTGTATTTATGTTTGTTCGTGTCCTAACTACAACTAACATTAAGTACTCAGACTCATCCAGGAATTGGACCTTGGATATTTTGGACTCAGCTTGAAAATCTTCAAACTGTCTCTTCTTCTCTCCAGACATATCAGTACCCATAAGGTAGAGTCTACACTCCTCAGGTAAAAACTAGCTGATCTCGGAGCGTTTGGATCAATCCAGGATTTCCTTGGTCTATGTACCACCGGGTACTTTGTCTGACAAAACTCACCCATCCAGCAAAAGTGTCCTCAATGTTTTTAAAAAACAGTTTCAGACTTTTCTTTTTAAACAGGTTTATAGTTGACAAATGGTTATATTGGTTTACTGTTTAATGTTTTGTTTAATCCTGTGATTTCCACATACTGTTTTTGTTGTTTTGTATTGTTTGTAGCTGCCAGGAAACTTGTGGGTGACAGGAAAGAGGACAAACCACTGATCCACAGCACTGCCCTGATCAGACCGCCGGGTGTCAAAACAGAGGTTGCTGTTTTCATGAACGGAGGGCAGCATCTGGATCAGTGACTGTTCACAACATCTCTGTCAGTCCCAGTGGCCAAATGGAGAAGGTCTTCTAAACCAGGGGTTGTGGGTTCAAGTCTTATCTGGGGTGTTTGTGACTGACTCCAGCTTTCAATGTACGATTAAACTGAAGGTCAAGTGGACTGAAGCTAATTGAAAACCATTTCCAAATTATCCAATTCCAAACGTGACTGTTAAGTGTGTATGCAAACCTTTGAGGAAAATGCAGAAGAACAGTAAGATGATGCTGGGGACTGATCTTTCTGACACACAAGTGGAGAACCATGACAACTTCTTGGAAGCTGTCAACAAATGTCTTTTTTAAATGGGTTAAATGGGGGGCCGACAACCAAGATGGCCGAGTGGTTAAGGCGTTGGACTTAAGATGCTCACGTGGGTTTGTAGTGGATTTTCTCAACGTCCAATCATTTAACTATTACCTTAAAAATAAGCCTTAAATCTATAGTAGTAAATTACTGATGAGAAGTCTCCACGGAGCAATGATGAGACAGAAACAGCTGGCGTCCAAGTCTTAATGCTGGTTTATTGTAGAGTTACAACAGCACCATGCATGAGAAGTAGCCCGGGCTAAGTCTGAAGATGTACAAAACACCCTCTTCTTTTATACTGTTTTTGGGCTTGGGGACACTCCCCTCTGACCCCTCTCTTCTGTTGGTCTCTTTTTCTTTTATCTTCTTCCATTAGGTGTTTCATATCATTCTTACCGGTGTCTGGTCTGATCATTCTGGGTTTTTTTTAAAAACATGCATAAGGCCCCTCCTCTACCGAGGGGTAGTTCCTACACGATGCCTCTCGTTTCCTACAGGCCAGATAGCAGTATGTACACACATCAAGGGCATCACAGCCACACCTGTTCATACATCAAAGGCATCGCCTCAACATACTATCTGCCCCTCTTATCACACATTATATGCCCCTCTTCTATAGCAATAATTTTGTTGTGACAGTTTAATGAGGCAGCTGGCTCTTCTGGGCTCACACCAGTACCTTTCCACGGCTCTTCTCCTTTACAAATAAGCTTACATGTTTCATTACAATTCTCATGGTGAGTATAAATTCAGTGTTTAGACATCATTCAGTGATTAAACAACATTCAGTGCTTAGACGCCAACCAGTTACTACATTCCCCCCTGTGGTCCTGAAAAGGACCACCCTTCACCCTAAAGTCATTTTCCATATAAATGCACACACAGAATAATAAGATACAGGATATTGAGGTAACCATATAAGTACCATTCCAGAGTAAATTCCCTACATCCTACAGTGAGGATCACATGAGGTGTTTATCAAATCCGCATAAAACCTACCCTGATATGAAAACACTTCACCACCATCCCGGGACTTGCCCATCCTAATGGTGTTGTGATCGTCACTGTTGGGCCCCTAGCTGAGTTCTGCAGACATGGCCAGGGAAACATCCTCCCACTGTGATGCAGGGAGGTAAAACCCCGACCAGGTGGCAGAGTCAGCAGTACAGTATTTCACTAAAGTTACAGTAAACACTCGTGAACATGCAAATCAAATAGTCGTGAAGGATAATACTTGTAAAAACCACACACCAGACCATGTCTATTCTGCATTAGCAGCTAGTTACCTTTGGTCTGTCAGGGGCGAACCCCGGCTATACTTATGAGGATCAATCCTCTTAAAACATTTTTTTTTATAAGAAATGTTTTCTGTTGTTTTTTCTCCAAACTCCTTTTGTCCATAAGGGCAGGGTCCGCTGGCAGGACCCCGTAATGCGTAGAACGATCTTCATCATGCTTGTGTCTACACAAGCTAAACCTTCATCATTGGGATTATAAAACCCCCAATACATCCAACAGTCATATTGTTTATTTAACAATACTCTTACTCATTGTACCTATGTACTAATGAATACATCACAGGGCCAGGCCCTCACAATTTAACTGCTGTCTAAGTGTTACTTATGCTTAGGTTCTATCAATAAGTAGTCATAATTACACATCCATTGTTTGTATTTAGTAATATCCCCAATCAGTTATTGCAGTAGTCCCTTCACAGTTCATTGTGGTGACGTGGGGAGGCACGTTCCACTCCCCTACTCAGCATGACTTCCATTCCAGTGACTGCAGTAGCTTGCTGTTGTAGTCTGGTGTGGCAGAACTTGAGGAGAGTGGTGTTGGCCTGCTGGAGATGTGTTATGGTTTGTTTGGCTTGATCACGTTCAGCTTGCAACTGGCCCACCTTCTGCTGGAGCATGATAGCTGTCTGGCGGGCATCATTCAGCTGCACAATCAGATTCTCATGCTCGACTCTCAGCTGCTTCAGATTCTGGTTATATTTGCGTTTATAAGTACTGCCCCTGATCTTCTGGACCTGTTTGCGGGCCATAGGGGTCAGTCCTGCTTGCAATGAGGAGTAGACAGCTGTACTCATAGTCCCTATCTCACTGCGGAGCTCCTCCCTGCGTGTATACTGCTCAAAAGGATGGACCAGGAATCTGGAGATCTGAGCCACATCACTTGGGCTGAGCCTGAGATAGGGTGGTCTGTAAGACGTAGGCTGGATCACTGCTGATGGTGGACCATGGTAGATGTCCACCAGCATTCCACGATCTTCTGGATTCACCGGACTTGCTGGACTGGACTTGACGACAGCTGGCTCCCGAACCACGGTTGAATCTGCTGATGGTCTCGCTGGTCTCCTCGGTGGTGCCTGGAAACGGCTCCCCCCTGGTACCTCTGGTGGCGGGTTGGGGTACCACTCCTCCTGCTGGAACTCTCCAGGGTTCCTGTTTGGAACAAGTGTGCTTGTACCTACGTGTGGCTGTGTGTCTAAAGGTATGTATGTGTTGTCCCAGTGTCCCTGCCCGTCATCCGGGGTCACTTGGGGTCCGGTAAAGAACGCCTCCGCCATTTTCAACAGTCTGTGGTGGAGACATTAGCGGTTTTAATGACTACTTAGTGCTTTTAGACATTCATGTATGCATTTATACACATATATATGATTAATCGCTGAATTATCAAAATATTAGAGTTATTATTATTAAAAAATACGTACCATGTGGGGAGCAGGCAGCAACCATTACTTCCCTACCTATCTCTCTACGTTTCCTTATATCAAGGCGAGCCCTTCTCGTTCAGGCTCGACATGTATCTGTATCAGTGGGAATTGTCCTGTTAGACTCATAAACAGTCGTGATATAAGTGCACGCAGCAAAGGTATGACACAGCAAACCACTAGCAACACTATCAATATGATTCCTCCCAACACCATTCCGGCCATTTTTAAGTATCTTAGCCATCCTAATTTTCCCAACCAGTCCCAGAAACTCGTGATTTGAGTGTTCCAATTAGAATTTTTCACATGTTCGTCTCTAAGTCGCTTCATGTCCTTCAGGACTCCGGTCAAACTACCATTGGAACCTGTGTGCATCGGGATCAACGTACAACATTCCTCCCCGATTATATCACAGATCCCTTGGTCTCCTGCCATACGTGTTTCTATGACAAACCTGTTTTGTAGTGTCATTACAGATGTTGCATGTAGTTGTTCCCGCACTAATCCCACTCCTTTGATAGTGAAATTCATGAATCTTTGCTGGTTATACCACAGGAGATTAATCCACCTACTGTTTCGAGCTATGTACTGGGCATTGGTGATAGTTCCTGCGAAAGGAGTGGATCCTAATCCTCTCCCAGTAGTTATCCATGAGGATGCTATAGCAGTCTGGTCTTCTGGCACACCTAAGGGAACCTGGTCCCAGGTGATATAGACTTCATCTGATTTTTTCCAGCTCCAGTTCCATGCTGACTTGTCTAAGTCGGTGTCCTGGGTCTCCCTTCGCTTTCTGAGATGTTTTTGGATGTGATTTGATGTTTGGGTGTCTGCTGTTTGAGTGATCAAAGATAGCTGCCCTGTTATCATCATTGGAGCACATATTCCTGTCCAATTTGCAGGCAATTGTGGTACCATTGTGGTGTTATGCTCACATGTCCAGAAAATATCTCCCAGTGGTTGCGTACCATTTCCTAAGTCTGGTGTTCTATAGTGACCCATAAAGGATGAATTTCGGTAATGAATTACAGTTGCCCCGTTTACAACCAGTTGCTCACACTGAATACGCGCTTTTGGAGTAGTTTCGCATATTTTGGTTTTTGCTGTGGAATTACCAACCCTGTTTTTTGGATACCATATTATTCTATTGCATCTCACCAGTCCCTGTGCATCTGTCATTGCTTCTCTACCTCTAGATACAACTTTCTCCAGCTCACCTCGTACTATACAAAAAGAAAATATGATATTGTCTTTTTTGCGTACTACAGGGGGCAGAAGTCCCACTATTTCATTATCTTCTACGTTCAGTTTTCTGGGGCATACTGCTCTGTTACTGCTCCATGATTGCTGTCCTGCAGCCATAAATAGTGCACAGAGGGGAAAACACTTAGACATATCCGGACACCCTCCATTTTCACTTCCTGGTAGTGTTTCAATTTGGGGCAGTTTTTTAGCATTGTAGCATGCAATACAGTCTCGTTTGTCCTGCTTTTTTGCTGTAAACATGTCTTTTACTGAGTATTGTATCCATTGTTGGAACAAGTTTGTTTCCCACTGAGATGTTCTGAGTTTGTGTAAATCTCTCTTCCGTCTTTTGCTCATTAATCTTACTTTGGTTTCAGCTTCTTCTACTGACATGTTCTGCTTAGTTTGTATATTCTGACACATGGTCTTGGTGCATCCTACCTGAATGGTTACCGTCCCCTCCCCACGACAGTCCATGTCTTGTGGATATCCCAGCCAATGCTTACCCATCGACTCAGCTTCCACTTCTTCTGTCAGCACATAATCATATATATCCGCCTTGACATGCATTACATTTTTGATTTCCCCTTTAGTGTTATCGATTATTCCCCTGTTAGTGGCTAATGTGACCATTGCTAGGGCACATGTGTCTAACGTGTGACGCGAAGCTGCTGTGTTCAGATTAGTATTGTCTAGTACTACAATTTCCCCCGTTGTTAAGCCACAAAGGGTTAACATCATCAGCATGCTACTAATCTGAGTCAGAGGAAGCCCACTCCCCGCCCGGTGTGGGCGGATGTACATCCGCCTGCGGGCCAAGTGAGCCCCGCGTCTCTTCTTGTGGTGGATAAGGTGGTGATGAGCGTGCCTGTGAAGGGCCACGACCTGTGCCCACCACAGCCCCATCAGGATCCTCTGGGTGTGGCAAATGGTAGTCTTCAGATGCTGGTAAGATCTCTTCAGGCGGCTCCTGACCTTCCGAGCCGCGTGCATCAGCATGAGGCTCACCAAGGTCAATAGGCGTACCGGCAGCATCAGAACTCTCTGACTCAGTGGACTATAGTCGCTGTTGACGGCGGGCTGACAATCGAGCAGACCTCCTCTGGCCAGTTGAGGACAGCGACTCGGAGGTGGAGGAGGCCGGCGAACGGCTGAGATCGGCGGCCGGAGGGAGGCTCTGCGCCGCCCTTTCAGCATGCTCAGACTCTGACGGGCCCGGAAAGTGTCCAGGAGGGTCAGGAGGTCTATGACGGGTGCAGTGTTTTTTATGGAACCAGAAGGGCTTACCTTCAACCTTTAAGGCAGTGGGAGTAGTGAGCACAACCTTAAAAGGACCCTCTCTACGAGGCTCGTTCCACTGACGTCTAAACACCCGTATGAACACCTGGTCACCAACTTGGACGTCTCGTGCGTCTACTGGAATGTTTGTCTCGTCTTTGCAGTGGGCTTCTTTCACCTGTTGAAACACAAGTCTGTGGATTTGAGTCAAAGCACGCAGATAGTCACCCAACTCTCGCTCCAACTGTGCAATAGCTGGTCCTTCAAGGGGTCCTCTGGTCTGTGGGAGTGGCATAGGCCGACCTGTAAGCATCTCATGAGGGGTTAGGTGGGTTAATCGATTGGTTTGAGACCGCATTGCCATCAGAGCAAGGGGCAGCGCATCTACCCAAGTTAGCCTGCCCTTGCTATCTGCCATGATCTTAGCAATTTTAGTTTTCAAAACACCATTGGCTCGCTCCACAGAGGCTTGAGACTGTGGGTGATAAACACACCCGTACTTCTGTTTGATTCCCAGGATCTTAAACATTTCCTGTATTATCTGTGAAACAAAGTGTGGGCCATTATCAGATGATATGGTGTCTGGCATCCCAAACCTAGGAAACACTTCTTTACATAGAAATTTTGCTGCTGACTTGTGATCAGCCTTGGAGGTTGGGCATGCCTCGATCCATCTGCTGAACCTGCAAACAACAACAAGCATGTATCTTTTACCTTGCACCCGGTCGATCATGTCCACATAATCCATGATCAGATGGCGAAAAGGTCCATCTGGCATGGGAATGTGAGCTAGCGGCTGGGTGAACGTTTTACGAACATTGTACTTCGGACAGTGAGGACACAGAGCAAGTTCTCTGTCAACCATCGGTGTCATGTACGGCGACCACCACACAGCTTGTAGCTTCCTGATTACTTGGGCTCTGGAACAATGATCCGGTTCATGCATCTTCTTAATAGCAATAGGCAGTAGAGATAATGGTAAAACAAAATGTCCGCAGAAGCCCCTCCACAGCCCTGGATGAGGGTGTGAGGTCCGGACAGCGCCTCTTTGAACCCACAGGCGTTTCTCTGCCTCTGAGACCTTGTTCTGTGCTTCTATTAATGATGCTAGGTTTGTAATGGGTGCACAGTCTTCCTCAAACAAAATTGGTCCCTGTATGGTCTGTCCTGTTGCTTCTTTGGCTGCTTCGTCTGCTAAGTTGTTTCCTATTGCTACTGGTGATTTACTGTTCTGATGTGCTGCACATTTAACTATGGCTAATGCAGTTGGAAGTTGCATAGCCTGTATCAGCTCAACTACTGCTTTCCCATGTGCTACTGGAGTTCCATCAGTTCGCACAAACCCTCTCTGTCTCCAAATGCTTGCGTTTATGTGACATACTCCGTAACCGTATCCACTATCAGTGTAAATTGTTGCCCTTTTGTCAGCTGCTAGTTGGCATGCGGCAGTCAGTGCTTTAATCTCCGCTAATTGGGCGGAGCAAGGCTGGTCCACACTCACGGATAGCACTTTAGTAAAAGTACCATCAGGATTTAGTTGAACTATGCCATATCCTGCTCTATTTCCTGTCTCACCCCTAACACATGAGCCGTCAACAAACAATGTCAGGTCAGACGGGATGGGGTGGTTGTACAATTCCTCTCTTACTTTCATGAAGGTGTCCGTCTCCTTGAGACAATCTTGGGGCTCACCTTCAGTTGGCAATACCATTCTGGTGGCTGGATTGATTGCAGTGCATCTCAGCACCGTCAGGTCTGGTCCTGAAAGCAGAATCTCATAACCTGTTCGTCGTGCTTGGGTTATCACAAAGCGTGGGCTGGTAAGCAATGCATGCAGTTGATGCGAAGTATACAAAAATACTGGATGGCCCATAGTGATCACAGAGGCCTTTTTGTAAGCGAAGGCGGCCGCTGCTAACCCTTGATAACAGGGTGGCAGCCCTTCCTCCACGCTATCTAATTTTGTGCTGTAGTAGGAAATTGGCTGTTTACCTGTTGGAGTCTCTTGCATCAACACTGCACATGCATACCCACGTCTTTCTGCCACATATAAATGGAATGGTTTGCCGTAGTCTGGATTGGCTAGAGCTGGGGCAGTCTGGAGATCTTTTTTCAGCATTTGGAATGCCCCTTCTGCCTCGTCAGTCCACTGTAGTCTGGCTGACTGTTGTCCTTGTCCTGCTGCTCGGATTAATGCTCTTAACGGGGCTGTTTTGAGAGCATAATCACAAACCCAGGGTCTGCTGTAACCTGCCATTCCCAAAAAAGACAACATGTGACCAACAGTTTCAGGTTTTGGTATTTGACTTATGGCTTCCAGCTGGGACGGTGCAATATGCCTCTTGTCCCCACTAAGCTGTCTGCCCAAATATTCTACTGTTGTTTGACAGAATTGCAGTTTTTTCTTACTTACTTTATGACCTCCTTCTGCCAGAGCCGTCAGCACTGCAATAGAGTCTTTTTCACATTGTTCTTTTGAATCAGAGCAAATCAGGATGTCATCGACATACATCAAGGTGGTTGACTGCATGTCTAGGTGGCTGAGATCATTTGCAAGAACACGATTAAAAATGGATGGAGAGTGCACAAACCCTTGTGGTAAGCGAGTATATGTATATTGTTGACCCTTATAAGTGAAGGCAAACAAATATTGTGAATCAGGATGAACTGGTACACTGAAAAATGCAGAGCACAGATCTATCACCGTAAACCATTTTGTACCTGGTGGTATATTGGACAACAACGTGTGGGGGTCAGGTACAATGGGCATTTCTTCAGCCACAATAGCATTAATTTGTCTCAAATCATGCACTAGTCTATATTCATTACCACCTGTTTTCTTGATGGGAAAGATCGGGGTGTTGCATGCACTTTTTGTTTTTATTAAGACTCCTGCTTCTTCTAATCCTGTTATGATGGGATTTATACCTTCTATGGCATCCTGTCTAAGGGGATATTGCTTCTGGTAGGGTAATCTAATGTGTGATCTTAAACTGAACCTTTGTGGTTCAGCTGATTTCACTAATCCTACATCTGTCTTGTGTTGTGACCATACTTGTGCTGGGACCTGTTCTAATAATTCTATGTGTTCTTGTGTCATTACCATGTGCCTCGCTCTTTCCCGCGGTAGTTTAACCCTTTCTGCTATCACTTCATCTGCGTGTGTGCATGTGATTTTGAAAAATAGTCCATCTGATGAAACACTGACTTCGGGGCAGTCTGTTGGAGTCCAAGCTTTGACTTGTCTTGCTGCGAGGATCATAGGACCTAGATCATGTGACTCATATTTATCAGCAATTAACAGAGTGACATGAGGTGACGAGTTAGGAACTTGGAACCAGTCTTTGATCTTTTCTTCTGCGAACTTTACAGCTGCCGCTGCTCCTTGAGGTCCTACTATGATGTCTTCATACTGGATAACTGTAGTTCTGTTGTTAATGTTGTCATCCCAGCTTTTCTCAAAGTCTTCATGAGTTTGATCTCTGTCATACAACATGGTACAGTGGAGTGGAAGTGTTGGCTCTCTAGCCATGTCATAGTGATTCATTACCAGTGGTCTCCATGCTTCCCACTCATGGTTGAGGAAAGAATCAGGCGTCGTCAGTTTCATCCAGTAGACTTGTGCCTCTGGGTCTTTGGATGAGACCTGTGGAGATCTTGTAGGAGTCGTTAGTGGCATCATGAGGACAGACATGCAATCAGGTTTGTCGTCTGTTACTTCAAAATAGATGCCATCTGGTGTACATTTGATTTTTGCATTCAGCCGACATAGTACATCCCTTCCCAGGAGATTAATTGGTGTATCTGCTGAATACAATAGAGGAGTATAAATCGTCTTGTCTCCTATTTTCAACAGAACCGGCTCAGTCATTGGTATTATTTGTGTTTTCCCAGAGAAACCTACTGTTCGAATCTTTGAAGCTGAGAGGGGTAGGCCGGTTCCTCCCTTTCCTATGCAGGAGTACGCGGCTCCTGTATCTACCATGAATCGATGATGATGATTATTCACAGTCACATCTATTATAGGTTCAGTCTGTGGTTGTTGTGTTAATATGGGCAAAATTACCTCCCCCTCAGGTTTCTCTGGGCATCCCTATTGCCAGTATGCAGCTGGACCCATCCACGGTCCATTACCTTGTGGATCAGGGCCTGTTCCCGGGTTGGAGAATCCTGGGCTGGAACTCTGAGTCCCCATCCAAGGGTTGATCGGACAGTCCCTCTGCATGTGTCCTGTTTGTCCACATCCCCAGCACTGCAACCTCGATTGGTAATGTGGTGCTGCTGAAGTTACCTGTGGGGCTGATTGGTACTGGCCTGGAGGTGGGCCTCGTGTCTGCCTTTGGGGCCTTGTCCATCTTCCCCTCATGGGTGGGCCGCCTCGTCCTCTCCCAGCTACAGGCTGCTGGATGCCTCCTCCTTGGTTGAGGTGCACATGGATAGGTGGGATCTGCTGATTCTGAATTTGGCCTGTGGGTGGCACTATAGGAAAAGCATTAGGCGCAGCAGGTGTCTGTTGAGTGAGAGGAGGTGCCATGTTGGGTGCTATTACAGGTGCTTGTGTTACCGTTCCTTCCTCAGGTTTTGCCTCGGGAGCGGTCGCACTCACGGCTGCTTGAGGCCTAGGTCTCTCTCTGTCCTTCTTCTGCTTTGCCAGCTCACCTATTTGCAGCTGAGTCAGCTTGGTAGCCAGCGCCTTGCTCTGATCGTCCAAGGCCTGCTTTTCCTCTCTGTGTGCATTCACATAGTGGATTACATGCTCAGAGAAAACAGGCCATTCCATTTTCATTAATCCCACCACTCCATTCAGCTTTGCTTGTACCTCTTTGGGCATGGCATTCTTCACATACAGCATAAACAGTGCTCTTGTGGAGTTATTTTCATTCCACTCACTCCCTGTTTCAGCTTTCCACATTTTCTGATAATCATACAGAAACTGTGATGGGTTGTCACACTCCTTCAAACACTCTTTCTCCAGCTTAGCTGGATCCATGCGTGAGGGGTACTTATCTCTTAATGCTTGCCACACCTGAGTCCGCATCAAATCGAACGGCACTTCATCATGATTATGCGTGGTCATCATTGGTGTGTATCCGGCCATCTCAAATATCTCTGCGGTAGCAGCTCGTCCTGCAGCTTTTATCAGCAGAGCCTTGATGTCTCCTCCAGCCAGCTTTATTCCTCCTGTGAGTTCTTCCAGCTTCTCGATCCATTTGTTTGCTCCATCTGTCAAAGGAGTTAACTTGCCTGCAAGAGTTATCATATCCATAAATGACCATGGAACATACCGATAGGCGTTGTTAGGTCCTTTGGCCAGCAGGGGATACACTCCCCCTGCAACTTCCCGCTGGGACGGGTCTCTCCTTATACTCCTGCTCCTAGTTATCATCCCTTTTTGCTTTTTTATTTCTTCCACCTGCAGGTTAAGGTCAAAAGTCTGACATACATTAGCCTTGGGGGGTGTGTACTCACTCCCATAGTGAGGCGGAGGCTGCGGGTGACTCCTGCCTGTGGCCCCTCCTGCATGCTCCGTGCATTTCTCCATATCTGAGCCTGCTTCGCTGTCCTCGTCCGTAGATCCACTCACACTGCTGTCGTCATCCTTATCATCTTTTTCTGCTGTCCTCCCACCATCCGTACGCCTCGTTTCTGGCTGATCCTCTCTTAACAGACTTCCCGAGATTTCTGGTGATATCTGGACTTTGTGTTGCATATCGCTGTCTATTAGTTGTTTCAGCTGTTGCAGTTCTTTCTCTTCTAGTTCTCTTATTTTGTCCTCATAACTTTTTATTTTTTCACGTCTTTCCTTCTCCTCTGCAATTTCTTTTGTTGTTTTATATGATGTGGTGTGATTTTCCCTTCGTCTACTGTACCTTTCCCTGCCTAGTTTTTCTTCTTCTTCATTTATTACAATTTGTATTTTTCCCGTGATCGTTCCTGCTGCATCTTCTGGGTCTGATATCACAAACTGTCCTGCCTCTCCTGTGTTATAAGGCGGCGGTTTGAGAGCTGCATTTCCCTGCACTATTGAGTTCCTGGTGGCTTCTACTCTAAAGTATTGTAGGATATCTCTCTGCTCAGCATTTTTCTGTTTTTTCTTTAAGTGCGTTGCGTCATACTTTTTGTCCTTCCTTCTCAATCCTTCTTCCACCATATCACAACAAATAGGATCAAAGCTGCCTTCAAGGGGCCATCTGTTCTTCCCAGCTGTTAGTTTGTGCCATTTCTTCATGCACTGTTGTATTTTCCTTCGATTGGTTGGGTGAGTGACAATGATTAATTTAGCGGGGGTTAGTACCTCCCCCTGCTTGCTACTACTGGCTCCCATGGTTCACAGCGTCACTCTGAGCTCTCGGGTTACGAGAACGCCTACCTTGGTGTCTGCCTCGTCTCTTCGCTGCCCCCACTCTGGTCAATGCAGAGTTAAGTCTGACTATCTTTTCCTTCAATTTTTATATGTTGTTAGAGCCACTCGTGCTTATCTTTTCAATGTTATTTTTACTACCACTGCTTCTAGCAGCTGAATCCTACAAAGGCACTTATCTTTTATCACAACAATAATTTACTATCACCGTTATGTGACTTACTCTACTCTGCTCTACCGTTCTTAGTTATTGTATATACACTTTATTAACATTAGGTTAGTAGGACAACACTATGGATATTAACAACACTTCTACTGTTCTTTAGTTATTGTATATACACTTTTATCAACATTAGGTTATTAGGACAACACTATGGATTTTAATAACACTTTCTTTGATCTTTATATGTACATTATCTACAGCCTAGGCCTGTTTTCGCAGCGCTTTTTTCTTTTTTCCATACACATTTATCTACTGTAGTCTCTTCTTGTACGGTTTACAACAATTTAACAGACAACAAACAAAAAAAAAACTTTTAACTGTAAGTCTCTTCCTTAACAGTTCACACCACAAAATTAACTGTAGGTCTCATCCGCTACAGTCTTTTAGGTTCTCAGTAACCTCACTATCCTGCACTCTAGCAGTATCTCATCTCCTCCGACCGACCCCGGGGCTGCCCCTCGTTAGGCAAAGCAGTTCTGACCTCCTGCGGGTGGCACAAAATTTATTACTCACTTCCCGGCCTCGGGCTACTCCCTCGACAGGCAAAAGTAGTCTTCCCGCAGGCGGTACTTAACTTATTTACTATAGTTTCCCCAACTACACTATTAATGAGCTCATACACTACACAGTTAATCGTCACTATTTGCTTCTACCAGTACTTACTCTTCTTTTCTACTCTAAGTGACTCTAAGACAGTTTTACGCGTTTGACACACACACACTTCTCACTCCTCAAGCAATAACTCTCAGGACATACATCAACGACGGTCAGAGCATAAAAAACCAACAGAACATTAATCACATTAACAATCATTCATACGTAGACCTAATCGCCAGCTGTTACCTCTCATATCTCACGTATCTATTATTTTTGTTTTACTAGGTTTGTTCGGAGGAAGTCTATCAGAACCTTCTGACCACTGGAGCCAGGTGGAGGCTGGATCCCCATAAAATTTAGAAAAAAAGGAAAAAAGAATTGGTATCTCACCTGGTGGATATGTGGGCCCCTGGGGTCTCTGGCCTCCAACCAGCGTCCCTGATCGTCCAGTCCTTACCGCTTCCTCCTGGCTGGCTCGCCAATAAATGTAGTGGATTTTCTCAACGTCCAATTATTTAACTATTACCTTAAAAATAAGCCTTAAATCTATAGTAGTAAATTACTGATGAGAAGTCTCCACGGAGCAATGATGAGACAGAAACAGCTGGCGTCCAAGTCTTAATGCTGGTTTATTGTAGAGTTACAACAGCACCATGCATGAGAAATAGCCCGGGCTAAGTCTAAAAATCTACAAAACACCCTCTTCTTTTATACTGTTTTTGGGCTTGGGGACACTCCCCTCTGACCCCTCTCTTCTGTTGGTCTCTTTTTCTTTTATCTTCTTCCATTAGGTGTTTCATATCATTCTTACCGGTGTCTGGTCTGATCATTCTGGGTTTTTTTTAAAACATGCATAAGGCCCCTCCTCTACAGAGGGGTAGTTCCTACACATGATGCCTCTCGTTTCCTACAGGCCAGATAGCAGTATGTACACACATCAAGGGCATCACAGCCACACCTGTTCATACATCAAAGGCATCGCCTCAACATACTATCTGCCCCTCTTATCACACATTATATGCCCCTGTTACATAGCAATAATTTTGTTGTGACAGGTTAATGAGGCAGCGGGCTCTTCTGGGCTCACACAAATATCTCTCCTTCCACGGCTCTTCTCCTTTCATCATTACAAATAAGCTTACATGTTGCATTACAATTCTCATGGTAAGTATAAATTCAGTGTTTAGACATCATTCAGTGATTAAACAACATTCAGTGATTAGACGCCAACCAGTTACTACAAAAGTTTTACACCCGTTCAGGAGCACTGCGCTCTTCACAAGAACACAGACTGTCCTCTCCTTACACAAGGAGATCTCAGTCCAGACTTTTCTCCACGTGGTTCCTCAATGGTGGAACAAGTTACAAGTGGAGACAAGAGAAGAGTCGTCCCTCTCAACGTTGAAGAAGGTGTTGAGAACTTTCCTCTTCCAAGAACACCTTCTGTTATGAGCTGCGGTCTCCCTTTAACTTCCAGAACTGCACTTGAATGTGGTCTTTGTGGCTCTGAGCTGATCTCCAGTGAATGTCGACTCATCTACTTTGTGATCTACTGTGCGACTGCGGCTTGATTGATGCCTTTGTTGTAAATCACTTGGGATAAAAGCGTCTGCTAAATGTAATGTCATGATAAGGAACTTGCACAACTGGGCACCACTGAGAGCTACTTATAAGTCCAGACGAGGTTCTGGCTGCTGCTTCTTGGATGCACCATGTTGCTGTGAGGAAAGTCACCTCCACCTAATCTTCTTTGTGTTCTGTATGCAAGCCGGCAACTTCTCCACAGACCTGCTGGAAGCATCACAGATACATGCACGCCCCTCGTGCTGGTTGGCTGGTCCACATCTGCACTAGTATCACATCTTGGGAGTGTAATCTCCCCAAGACTGCTGTGCTCTGCCTCTCAGAACTGCCACTAATGAAGGAGATGTTCAGGCAGGTGGGGGTCATCCCAGTCACATGTTTGTGTTCCACGACCTTTAAACCAGTACCTGAGCTCTGGTGGTATAAGGCACTGTTATGGAAAAACTTACTAACACCTCTGTATAACATGTTTTAACCAGTAGGTGAGTATCTGGACTGAAACTGAGTTCATCAGATTATCATTAATAAAGACCTGAGAGAAGATCCAAAGTTTAGATTTAATCTCAGCAGTTGCATCCAATTGTGGTCAAACATACACCAGCCATCTCGATGCAGGAAAGACAAAGAGTCTTAGTTTTTTACAGCAATTTGAAAACACAGAATAACGTAGACTAAACACTACATGATTATTATAACTAATCATTGTGTCAGCAGAGCAGTGAAATCAAGGACCAAATACGAATCTGCACAACCAGAACTATACGAAGGCCACAGTTAGTCTTAAAGACCATATGAGAGGTCACAGAATATGTCAGAGACAAGAAATACTGAGCATCAGTCAGGTCACAGATTAGTCGTTTCCATCACAGGCACAATAAATCCAAGGGGATGGTACCGACTGTCCACACCTCTGCAGCTGCTGCACCTTGTGACGGCGCTGTCTGTAGTCCTGAGCCGGTAGTTCAGAGTATCTGAGTGACGGTGCCGCTGCAAACCCAGCCAGAACCTTGTCCATCCTGCTCAGCATGACTGAGCCACAGCTCACAGCCAGTGGATCCTGGTTCTGAGGGGAGGTGACTGATGACGTGGGGCTCGTTACTCTCTCGCTGCCGTAACTCAAAGCCTCCAGTGGCTACGTGGTGTTCAGCTGGTCTGTTACGGTTGTAGCTGCTGCTGAAGTTTGACTGTGTAGACATTTATCTGCATAGAAGGACTTCGTCACCACTTCAGGTACCTCATCTCCAGGCTGGAGGCTGTCCAGCACATGTCTCTGCAGGTCATAGGTCACACAGCAGGGACTGCAGGTGGGGTCAAAGGGAAGTACCTGCTACTGATGTACTTCAGGAGGACGATGGGTCTGCAGATCCCACCACAGGAACCTCAGCAGGGACTTATCTTCTGAGAGCAGCTTCTTCATTTGAAAACACTCAACTGCAGACTCAGCTTAGGTCAAACACACAGACGTGTAACTCCAAAGACTGTCCATCACCACGGAAACAGCCAGCAACAGTCCTCAGGAAAGACAAACAAGTGTGAATACATACACTACAAGATATATTCTGACTTGTACAATCATCTTATAAGATGAGCAGTATACAGTGCATAAAATAACAATGGGATAAAACAAAGAGTGTGATAAAGTTTCACCCTATCACCTTTGAACAGGGATGTTTTAGGATTTTAAAGTGTGTTAGTGTGAAGTTCATGTGAGGGGTCTGACCAGCATTAGACATCAGTCACAGCGTTCTGTTGGAGAATCAGTTGGTTTCTGATGGTTTTACAGGACTAGTTGGACCAACAATTTGAATTTATCAGTATTTATTAAATTATATAATTTGTTTTATTGTTATGCTGATGATACACAGCTGTATCTGTCTATGAAGCCAGATGAAACAGAACCATCAGACAAACTTCAGATGTGTCTTAAGGACATCAAGGACTGGATGTCCAGAAATTTTTTGCTACTAAATTCTGATAAAACAGAGGTTGTTGTTTGTGGTCCCAAACAGCTTAGGAAGGGATTAGATGGTCTTGCGATGGCCTCCAGTAAAACTGTGCGAAACCTCGGCGTTATATTCCATCAGGATTTGTTATTTAAACAGCATATTAATCAGGTTTGTAAAACCGCGTTTTTCCACCTCCGTAATATCGCAAAGATTAGGAGCATCCTCTCCCAGAGTGATGCCGAAAAACTAATTCATGCGTTCGTATCTTCTAGACTAGATTACTGTAACGTGTTGTTGGCTCGATGTCCAAGTGATTCTCTGAAGATCCTCCAGCTGATCCAACATGATCCACTGAGTGGTGCCTTTCACCTTCTCTGTTTCTCTTTGCCTTCTCTGTCTCTTCTTCACCTCAACTCTCAGTTATCAACAGTATCCCATAAGCATAATTGTGGTCCATTGTTCTTGTAGTTTCTTGTGATTGTCTGGCCCTTCTTTTCCTCTTCTGTGCATGTCCTGCAGACTAGAACCTCAGGAGCTGCTTGCTGACCTGCAGTCCCACCTCTGACCATCCCAGTGTCTGCCTTCACCTGTCTGTGTGGATGTCTTTTGGATATTTGCTGACATCCCGACCTGCAGTCCTCATCCCCTTGGATCACCGTCTATCCATATATCACCCATATACACAGACGTCTAATTGGACTACTGATGATATGATAGTTACTATTGTATCCTGTCTTGTACCTTTGACGGTGTCTCTATGTCTCTATTCTTTCTTATTTCTTGTTCTACCCGGCTGGCTTTCGGCAGGAGGGTCCCCCCTCAAGAGCCAGGTCCTGCTCAAGGTTTCTTCCCTCTTAAAGGGGAGTTTTTCCTGCCACTGTTTGGCTTAAGGTTTTTCTTTCACTAGGGAAGTTTTTACCTGCCGTTGTTTATGTAATAATTGCTCGGGGGTCATGTTCTGGGTCTCTGGAAAGCGCCTAGAGACAACTTGTGTTGTAATAGACGCTATATAAATAAAATTGAAATGAATTGAATTGTTCATTTCTTGAATTTCAAAATCAAAGTTTAAATGACATAAATATTTCCCTTTTCTCTCCTCTGCAGGTTGAGTGACTGTAACCTCTCAGAGGACGTCTGTGCAGGTCTGTCCTCAGTTCTCAGCTCTCAGTCCTCCAGTCTGACAGAACTGGACCTGAGTAACAACCACCTGCAGGATTCAGGACTGAAGAAGCTGTGTCCTGGACTGGAGAGTCCACACTGTAAACTGGAGTCTCTCAGGTCAGAATCCCTCAAGTGTTGAACTGCTGACCGTTATAACTGTGGTTTATGTTGAAGGATTGTTGGAGAGAGAATTGTAATAATTGTAACTGGGTTCAGATCGGGTTGAAGCCTGCAGACAGTCGTCACAACTGTGTTGTTGATGAGGAGAAGTTTCTATTTAATGGAGTTAGTCTGGATTGTACTGCAGAGAATATCAGGAAGTGTGAAAAGTTATTCCTGATGTTCTGATCCATTTTATCCAAAGCAGCTGATGTACTCTGTCACTCCAACTTTACCCAAATTAATAGTAGGAGACTTCGTCTTAACAGATAAAACTGCAGCAGTGTTGTTCTCACGTCTGCCTCTAAATCTTAATAGTTTAACGATTATAATGGAAGGATGTCAATAGCAGTGGAGCCGGCTGTTGCAGTAAATGGCCGGAATAACCGGAGGTCAGAGATTCATTTTAACCACGGGGGTTAAAATGAGAGGCGGGGAGTGGTGGCCTAGTGGTTACAGTGGTGGGCTTGGGTGTGGGGACCCAGGTTTAAGCCCAGGGCTTCCCACAAATCACTGGTAAACTCCTTAACTTCCTATTGCTCCCTGGGGTGCTGGTTCTAGCAGCCCCACTGCTCACTAGTGAAACTAGTTAATGGGTTAAAAGCAGAGGCCAATTTTGGTGTGCATCGTACATACAGCGTGTGCACGATGTCCACACTGACAAGAATGATCATTAAAAAAAAATTTAAACTTGATCTGACAGCTTATGTTTTTGTGACTGACCCATTGTCCTCTTTTTCACTTGTCCTGTTTCAAATAAATGTGAGTGACATTGGAGCCTGGCTGTCTTTAAAAATAACCAACATTCCAGATTTTACTATTCACTGTCTTTACTACATTAATGATAACCCTAACCCTAACTGAAAAGCTGTTGTACACTTAAACCAAACGTCATAACTTGTTTCTTTAATTTGCACTTTGTGTTTAAAATGTGTTTATTGTGTAGCACCGAGGGTTTGAGAGTAACGTAATTTCGATTCTCTGTATGTGTCTCACATGTAGTAGAATTGACAATAAACTTGACTCTGACTCTGACTTAACAACAAAACATCTGAAGTAGGGAATATTGTTTTCTTGCTTAACTATCACCTACATCATTGTAAGTGGAGAGACTCTGCCCCATGTATTGATAATTTTAAACTTTACTACTCCTCATTGAAAATTTTTTTTTTTTTCTTTCTGATCATTCTTGTCAGTGTGGACATCGTGCACACATTGTATGTACAATGCACACTGAAATTAGTCTCTGCTTTTAACCCATCAACTAGTTTCAATAGTGAGCAGTGGGGCTGCTAGCAGGGCAGTGCCCCAGGGAGTTAACGGCCTTGTTCAGGGGCCCCCAGTGATTTACCATTGTGGGCAGCACTGGGCTTGAACCTGAGTCCTCCTGGGACTCCTGAGGCTTCGCCACCACTAGACCACCACCCCCGCCCCTCATTTTAACCCCTGTGGTTAAAATGAGTCTGAAAACCTGCTCCACTTTCTTTATCCACCTTACACTGCTGTTTGTATTTTATTTACAGTCCCATGTCCTCGGTTCTTGTTTTTTTATTGCACAGTTCATTGCACCTCCACAAGATGTTGGACTCTATTTTGTTGAATGAAATAAAAAATAGAAATAAAAACATAAGCTGTGACTGGCGCAGGGAGGGGCTTCTGCAAAAGTGCTGGGCTGCCTTGAGAGTCTTTTGATACAGGAGAGGAGCCCACGGACACACCGGAGTCTCACAGAGAAACAAGGAAAAAACGATTCGCGCTTTCAGACTAGAATCAACAAAAGTTCCCAATAAGACCTGAAAAAGTTTCAGATTTGTCGTTTGTCGCTTTTTTTAATAACAAGTAACTAGAAAGGTCTGAAAAGTTGCCAAATACAGCGACAAAGACGCTGTCTTGTGCCGGACAACCGGGTCAGGGGACCTCCCAGTTCTGCTCTCGGACTTTCATTGTGCGGTGCTGGGTTGGGGCTGGTAAGGGGTCCTGGGTTCAGGTGGTTCTGGTGTGTGTTTGAATATGTATAAATATAAATATATAAAATACAGATTCATACTAGTTTTGACATGTGTGAAATGAGACAATAAAATGAAAATGAATGGATTTCTGATGGTTTTACAGGACTAGTTGGGCCAACAAGGTGAATTAATCAGGATTTATTAAAATTGTATAATTTATTCATTTGTTGAATGACAAAATTAAAGTTTAAATAAAATAAATGTTTCCCTTTTTATCTCCTCTGCAGGTTGAGTGGCTGTAACCTCTCAAAGGTGGTCTGTGCAGGTCTGTCCTCAGTTCTCAGTTCTCAGTCCTCCAGTCTGACAGAACTGGACCTGAGTAACAACCACCTGCAGGATTCAGGACTGAAGAAGCTGTGTCCTGGACTGGAGAGTCCACACTGTAAACTGGAGTCTCTCAGGTCAGAATCCCTCAAGTGTTGAACTGCTGACCGTTACAACTGTGGTTGATGTTGAAGGATTGTTGGAGAGAGAATTGTAATAATTGTAACTGGGTTCAGATCGGGTTGAAGCCTGCAGACAGTCGTCAAAACTGTGTTGGTGATGATGAGGAGAAGTTTCTATTTAATGGAGTTATTCTGGATTGTACTGCAGAGAATATCAGGAAGTGTGAAAAGTTATTCCTGATGCTCTGATCCATTTTATCCAAAGCAGCTAATGTACTCTGTCACTCCAACTTTACCCAAATTAATAGTAGGAGACTTCATCTTAACAGATAAAACTGCAGCAGTGTTGTTCTCACGTCTGCCTATAAATCTTAATAGTGTAACGATTATAACGGAAGGATGTCAATAGCAATGAAACCGGCTGTTCCATTAAACGGGCGGAATAACCAGAGGTCAGAGACTCATTTTAAAATCGGTCATAAGAAATACCCGGTGGCTGAATTTTTACCTAAATTATTTTAAATTTGATCTGACAGCTTGTGTTTTTGTGACTGTCCCGTTGTCCTCTTTTTCACTTGTCCTGTTTTAAATAAATGTTGAGTGACATTGGAGACTGGCTGTCTTTAAAAATAGCAACATTCCAGATTTTACTATTCACTGTCTTTACTACATTAATGATCTTGACAACAAAACATCTGAATTAGTGAATATTGTTTTCTTGCTTAAATATCACCTACATTGTTGTAAGTGGAGAGACTCTGCCCCATGTTTTGATCATTTTTGAATGAGTTTAAACTTTATTACTCCTCATTGAGACTTCTTAAATCTAAGTGTGGCAGAAGAAAATCCACAAATGTATCAGGATCCCTTTTGTCCTAAAAAACCTGCTCCACTTTCTTTATTCACCTTACACTGCTGTTTGTATTTTATTTACAGTCCCATGTCTTCAGTTCTTGTTTTTTTATTGCACAGTTCATTGCACTTCCACAAGATTTTGGACTCTATTCTGTTGAATGAAATAAAAAATAGAAATAAAAACATAAGCTTTGACCGGAGCAGGGAGGGGCTTCTGCACGGGTGCTGGGCTGCCTCGAGAGACCTTTGATACGGGCGAGGAGCCCACGGACACACCGGAGTCTCAAATAGAAAAAAGGAAAAAATGATTTGTGCTTTCAGACTAGAGTCAACAAAAAGTTCCAATAAGACCTGAAGAAGTTGTCAGATTTGTCATTAGTCATATATTTAAAATAAAAAGTACTAGAAAGGTCTGAAAAGTTGCCAAATACAGCGACAAAGACGCTAAGTTGTGCCGGCCAACCAGGTCAGGGGACCTGCCGGTTCTGCTCTTGGACTTTCATTGTGCTGTGCTGGGTGGGGGCTGGTGGGGGGCCTGGGTTCAGGTGGTTTTGGTGTGTTTGTGAATATGTATAAATATAAACATATAAAATACAAATTCATACTAGTGTTAACGTACAACAGTTTTGACATGTGGAATGAAAAAATAAAATGAATAATAAATGGATTTCTGATGGTTTTACTGGACTAGTTGGGCCAACAAGTTGAATTAATCTGTATTTATTAAAATTATATAATTTTATTCATTTGTTGAATGTCAAAGTCAAAGTTTAAATAACCTAAATATTTCCCTTTTATCTCCTCTGCAGGTTGAGTGGCTGTAACCTCTCAGAGGTGGTCTGTGCAGGTCTGTCCTCAGTTCTCAGCTCTCATTCCTCCAGTCTGACAGAACTGGACCTGAGTAACAACCACCTGCAGGATTCAGGACTGAAGAAGCTGTGTCGTGGACTGGAGAGTCCACACTGTAAACTGGAGTCTCTTAGGTCAGAATCCCTCAAGTGTTGAACTGGTGACCGTTACAACTGTGGTTTATGTTGAAGGATTGTTGGAGAGAGAATTGTAATAATTGTAACTGGGTTCAGATCGGGTTGAAGCCTGCAGACAGTCGTCACAACTGTGTTGGTGATGATGAAGAGAAAGGCTCCACCAAGTCCAAATACATTTCTATTTGTACTTTAGTCAGTTTCAAGTTATTTCAGTGATCGTTGGTGGTTTTTTCTTTCTTTCCTTAACTGAAGAGCATCAACAAGTTTGTCCACATGTGAACATCTCTAAGCTCTCCTTTCTAATTCTTTATCAATACAAGTTCTCAAATAAGACTTTTATGTCAGACTTTGAAATGTTTCCTATTTAATATTGAATTAGTTTCCCTAAAATGATCCAACTGGAGCACAAATAAGTGTCCAATGGTGACCAACCTCAGCAGCAGAAGTGTCTCTTCTTCTTTTTTTTTTTTTTTTTTTTTTTTTTGCCCTTGTTTGCACATATATTTATGGTTGATACCATGTTGGTATAACCGGAGTTATATATGCATTTTAATCTGGTAACCAAGGGTGTTTTGTGTGTGTGGGTGAGTGTGTGCGAGTGTGCTACCTTCACCAGCCCTCATAACAGTCAAACTATATTTTTATTGATCCCTGGAGAAATCAAACAAGATAAGAGTAAAGGGAGAGTCGAAGAGAGGGGTGTAAATGTTCTGCAGAGGAGGGCTATAGTCACCGGGTGTGGAAAGTGGAGAGAAAGAGAGCAGGAGACAGAGACAAGACAGTGGTGGTGCAGTTTGGTGTCTGTGTTGTAATATTTGTCAAGAAGTTTATAATGTGTTGTTTAAGGGGTAAAAGGTGGACACAAGACAATCAAGCGTTATAAGCAAAAAAAAGAAAATAGAGGAAAAAGGAGGAGGAGATTTACAATCACATTTCTGAGCGTTTGAGCGTTGGGGGGTGTTGGAGGCAGTATTGAATAGTCATATATAATACATACATACATACATACACATACATATGTGGACATGTATGCTGTTATCTAGTACATATTCTTTATACATTGTAAACAGAGAAACTCAATTTGTACATCAATGCACAATGCACACACACACACACACACACACATACACACACACTCGTGTAAACGCACACACACGTACACACACACACACACACACACACACGTGTACATGCACACCGACAACATGGAAACCCATATATATATATGGTAATACCTACATACTCATAATTCTTTGTGCACATAAATACATACAAATACAAAAACCGGCCCCACTCCCCTTCCATGTCAAACCACCTCCGCAAGGAGCCTGACAAGTCCAGGAAGACATGGGCGCGGGGCGCCCCCGGATCCCCAGGCAACCCAACATGGCGCGTCCCGGCCAAGCAAGAACGGTGCCGTCACGGTCCGCCAGCGTCGGCACACCACCACATGTCCGGGCCGCCACAGCGGTGACACCAGACTCCCGGGGCCGAACAGCACTGGGCCGGCAGAGGGGGGGGGGCCAGGTGGCGAGAGGGGAGGGAGGCGGTGAGAGGAGACACGGGCAGAGCGAGCAGCCCCGGGGGACCGAGGCAGCCACCACCCGCAGTCGCCAACTTACAGAGCCAAGGCGGAGGGACAGGAACAGGGGGCAGGGGGCGGGGGGGGGGGGGGGGGGGGGACAGCCGACACCCGACACCCAGAGGCCACGCCAGGCCAGGGAAAAGGAGCCCGCCAACACATCCCGGCGCACCCGGCCGGTGGTCAGCCACCGCACTACTTCCAACCAGGGGCCCCTCCCAGTAGTCGGCCCCGGTAGCAGGCGTCGCAGCCAAGGAGCAGCCCCGGCCCCCCCCGAGACCCAGGCACCCCCCCCGCAGCACAAAACCCAGACAGTAGGAGCGCGGGCCGGATCCCCAGGCACCCAGTGATCTGCAGGGGTCGTCCAGCACATGTTCCCCTGGTAGTCCCTCATGTTACCCCCCTCCCCCCCACCTGACCCCCCCCCACCTTAAAGTTGTCAGACCAGTCTGGAAGCAGGTCCGGGTGTGGCCAGAGGGGTCCACAGAGGCACTTCGAGACTGCTTCAACACCACAGACTGGAGCATGTTCAGAGATGCTGCCACCACCAACAACACCACAGACCTCCAGGAGTACACAGAGTCTGTTACCGCCTACATCGCCAAGTGCATCGATGATGTAACAGACTCCAGAACCATCAAAGTCAGAGCCAACCAGAAGCCGTGGATGACAAAGGAAGTCCACAGACTCCTGAGGGCTCGGAACGCTGCCTTCAGAGCTGGAGACAAAGTGGGTCTAAAGACAGCTACGACCAACCTGTCCCATGGCATCAGGGAGGCTAAGAGACGGTACTCCAGGAGGATAGCCCGCCGTTTCAGCAACAGCAGGGACACACGGAGCCTGTGGCGAGGGATTCAGACCATTACGGACTACAAGCCCCCACCGCAGACCTGTGAGAGCAGCACATCCCTGCTGAATGAGCTGAACACATTCTGGTGTTGTGTGCCGCTTCGAGGCACACAACACCATCGCCGCACAGAAAGCACCACCCCATCCCGGCGACCAGGTGCTGACGCTGTCACCGGACATTGTGAGGAGATCCCTCAGCAGGATCAACGCCCGCAAAGCTCCGGGTCCTGACAACATACCTGGTCGTGTACTGAGAGACTGTGCAGGAGAACTCACGGATGTCTTCACAGACATCTTTAACATGTCACTGAGTCAGGCGGTGGTTCCCACGTGCTTCAAAGCCACCAACATCCGTCCGGTCCCAAAACGGTCATCTCCCTCCTGCTCCAACGACTACCGTCCAGTCGCACTGACTCCCATCATCATGAAGTGCTTTGAACGGCTAGTCATGCATCACATCAAGGCTGCTCTCCCCCCCTCTCTGGACCCCTACCAGTTCGCATATCGCTCCAACCGGTCCACTGACGACGCCATCTCCACTGCCCTCCACACAGCCCTCACACATATGGACACCAGAAACGCTTATGTAAGAATGCTTTTCATCGACTTCAGTTCAGCATTCAACACCATCATCCCCCAGCAGCTCGTTCACAAACTGGACCAGCTGGGGATCAGCACCTCGCTGTGCAACTGGCTGTTGGACTTCCTGACTGGGAGACCACAGGCAGTACGGGTCGGCGGCAACACATCCACCACCATCACATTGAGCACAGGGGCCCCCCAGGGATGTGTGCTGAGCCCCCTCCTCTTCACCCTGCTGACCCACGACTGCACACCGATGCACAGCTCCAACCTCTTCATAAAGTTTGCGGACGACACGACTGAGGGGGGTCTCATCAACAACAACGATGAGTCAAACTACAGGAGCGAAGTGAGCCGCCTGGCTGAGTGGTGCAGCGACAACAATCTCTCCCTGAATGTGGAGAAGACCAAGGAGATTGTTGCCAACTTCAGGAGACAACACACCCAGCATGCTCCTCTGACCATCAACGGTGCCACTGTGGAGAGGGTGAGCAGCACCAAGTTCCTGGGTGTCAACATCTCAGAGGACCTCTCCTGGACTGTTAACACTGCATCACTCGCCAAGAAAGCACAGCAGCGCCTCTACATCCTCTGCAAACTGCGAAGAGCCAAAGCCCCGGCCCCCATCAGGTACACCTTCTACAGAGGCACCATCGAGAGCATCCTGACCAGCTGCAACACCGTGTTGTAAGGATCCTGCACCGCAACCTGCCGCAAGTCTCTCCAACGCATCGTGAGAGCAGCTGAGAAGACCGTTGGTGTCTCTCTCCCCTCACTTCAGGACATCTACAGCAGCCGTCTGACTCCAAAGCCCTCAGCATTGTGAGAGACCCCACCCACCCGTCACACAGCCTCTTCAGTCTGCTGCCATCAGGGAGGAGGCTGCGGACCCTCCGGGCCAGAACCAGCAGACTGAGGGACAGTTTCATCCACCAGGCCGTCAGGACGCTGAACACTCTCCCTGCTACTCCACCGTTTCCCTCCCTGCCCCCCCCCTCACTCACTCTGACCTCTGTATCTGCACCAGGCACTTTTGGCAGAACTGGACCGCCTACTTTGCACCATGTCACTTTAATCAGACCAAAAACTGTTGTACAAATGTCATGTCATAACTTGTTTCTTGTCTCTTTTTAATTTGCACTTTGTGTTTAAAATGTATTTATTGTGTGGCACCGAGGGTTTGAGAGTAACGTAATTTCGATTCTCTGTATGTATCTCACATGTGGTAGAATTGACAATAAACTTGAGTCTGACTTTTACTTATTGTGATTTTGGGGACATATGAAAAGAAGGTGCAAATATGTTTGGTTTACTTAAACGTCAAAGTGTCTTGCCTACAAATATTTGATCCACAAGTAGAAGTCCTGATGTGATGTTTACTTACATGTCACGATTAACTTCAACAGGATCACAGGATGAATCCTAAGATAGTAATGACAGTTAAATGGAGCGGTGGCCATGAATCCCCTCCTCTGTTTGCTTCTATAGATGAAACCTTCTTTCTTTAGTTGATTAGTATAAACTTGAGGTGATGGTGACCTGAAGCTATAGTCAGACATGACAAAAACAGTCCTCAGTTTTTCTGTAAGCACTTTCCACACTATCACTAAGTGGAATGAATTGTTGAGTCTTGGGTTAAAATATTAAATAATTCAAATTTTGCTTGGTTTCTTTTGGGGTTAACATTGATGGGCTTCAGAGGATCCTTGGAGCTACAAATCACAAAAGTTCTTTTGTGCTGCCTTATCTAAAACCAGTGTGGCATAACGTAGTCATTTAGTGACTGGGAACAGAAATAGGAAGAGTCAAAACAAAAGAGACAAAAGTGGAATTATAATTCCTCTCTGTGATCAAACAAGGATACTTTGGATAATCGCTATGCATTCATAAAATTTTACCACGTCAGTCGTAAAATTTGAGTTTTGTTGGTCTTTAGACTTGTTGCATAGACAATTAGGCAATGGAGCAAACACATACTGACAGAGGATTCATCTGTCATCATTATCGGAATATTGAAAATGACGTACATTAAAGGTTGAGTGGGTCGTAGCTAGAAAATATGCAATAATAAATATCCAAACAAAATGTCCAATCTCTTTTTTTCAACTTTTACCAAAAACCTTGTTTCCAGAACAAACAAACGTGTGCTACCAGCTGATTATGTAGGCCATGGGTGTCATACAATGTATATTACATATCTGACTGGAAACCAGGGCCGGAACAGGGCTTTCTTTATGGCATCAAACCACCTGGTGAGATGTGATCATTGACAATCACGTCAGCCAATGGCTAATTTATCACTTCCTTACCCAAAGTCATGTTACCGCACTTACTGAAGCAATTGTGAGTTTGTACAGTTGATCCAGTGAATTGAAAAATGACATGACGACCTACCCCAACCTTTACTAAATATCTTCATAGTCCTAGTCTGTAATTACTGTTGGGTCTATGTAAACACAGCTCCTGCAGCAAAGACGTTTATTGCTTCCAGTGGTTGTTGGGATGTTGGAACAACCATGTGAGCAAAACATAAAAATGCAGGGGGAAAAAAAAGAGACCATATTTCTTTTTTAAAATGTGAAAGTAAGATAGAAATATTATTTATTAATACACCCATAATGCACAGTATTCGGGTTGAATTTACACTACAGTTCCGGTGTTCTTGCTCTCTTTCATCTATAGATCTAGATCTTAGATTGAGGGTTAGAGAATCCTGTGAAGTCACGGTGTCAACCAGACTTTACAGTCTGAAAAAGACAATGTTTTTAAATTTAGTTACAGCTTGTAAGAGTTTATTCATCCTGTTAACCAGGGCACAAACAAAAGGTGAAAGCAGCTGCAACTGGAGAGGGAAACATCAATAAACTACATCCTGATGACACCTGCCAACCTCTGCAAATGCAATATCATTCCTGCAGATCTGTATATGTCCACATCTCATAAGCTGGATACATCTGGGCAATGTAAAAAGGAAGATGTTTTCCAGATCAGCGCTGCATGAATTTTCAATAGGACACTTCCTTCTCTGGGATCAGAAAATTATCTGGATTGTGGTATTCTTGTGGAATCACAGTTACTATCACTGTAGTCTAACAGCAAGCAAGATCCAGCTTCCAGCCTTTGGCTTAGACAGGACCGGAATATGTAGTTTTTGACTTTCTGTGCAGGTTTTATCCTTTTCTTCCAGAGTTGGGTTAGAGTGTCAACTGAGCCTCTATGGGCTCAACTGGGTATATAATTCTTGAACAGATGGTGGTTCTTCAACTGCAACACAAAACTGAAGTTAGGAATCAAGGCAAGGGTAAAGAAAAGGTCCATAATTAATATGTCCGTTATTTATTCCCACATCACTGGGTTTAAAGCAAACAGAGAGATGGCTGACATACTCACACGGCACATATGAAAGGGAGAACAGCAGTAAATCATTCAGTTGGTTCAGGATAACAATTTTCATTGAATAACTGCAAAATGGTTTGGGGATTTCTTTTCATTGGGCTCAATGTTATATGGAAAGAGAATCCAGATTAATCTCTGTATGTGAGGGAAAATGCAAAAAATTAATTACTAACAGGTTGTGATCTTCAGACCCTCAGACAGCATATATTATACCTCTACAGTAGCCGAATGTTCTCCAATGTCTTTAAGGGCCATTACCATGTATAGTCTGGGTGTATAAATTATGGTATTGACATACAGAAAAACACACACACAAATATATATGTATTTGTGTGTGTGTGTGTGTGTGTGTGTGTGTGTGTGTGTGTGTGTGTGTGTGTGTGTGTGTGTGTGTGTGTGTGTGTGTACATATGTAATAGAACACCTGGGCTCGGTGTTCCTTCCCCTTTCTAACTCCACTCTTCCACTGTGGAATGAACATCACAGGACATTATGACATCACAGAACATTATGACATCACATTATGACATCACAGAACATTATGACATCACATAACATTATGACATCACGGAACATTATGACATCACAGAACATTATGACATCACAGAACATTATGACATCACAGGACATTATGACATCACAGGACATTATGACATCAAAGAACATTATGACATCACAGAACATTATGACATCACAGAACATTATGACATCACAGGACATTATGACATCACAGAACATTATGATATCAGAGACATAGATCAAGAATGTATCATTTTTCTTCACAAGGCTTTATGACTTACAGCAGCACACATCACAGTTTTACGAAGAACCTCAAGCGCCTTACCAAACACATTTATAACACTTTCATTTAACGATCTAACTGAAAAAAACAACCGAAACAATGAGCGGTACAGAAGCATCTTTTGGAAAACATCTGTGGAGCAGTGTGGTGGCCTCTACTGCCTTCAAGACTCCTCAAACACAAAACAGGAATTATCCCAAGAAAGATTCAAATAGCAGACAGGTCTCTGATCCACAAAGCACTGCTCGATCGGGATTTGTGAAGAAGGAGCGTATGCCCTTTCACACATCTACCACCAACAAGTCGGAGAACAACAGGGCAAATTTCAATGCCCACAATTCTGCAAGTAGTTCAGGAGACTACGAGAATATGAACGCACCATCAGATGAGCTGGAGATGATAAAGGAAAAGCTGGAGAAAAAGACAACTTCTCGCTCAGGAACAATACTTTAAGGATGCAGCAAAGAAGGATTCGCTTGCATATTTGAAAAAAATCAAAGAAGCGGAAACTCGTGTGGAGGCTGAACGCCAGCTCACACTAGTCTATGAAGAAGAATTCAATCAGTGCAACGGCATTATTGAAGATTTACGTCAGACTTTCAAAACATGTGAAGAAGAAGAAGACAGTGAGGTCGAGTCCAAACAGGCAGAGGCCCATAAATCGGTGCTTGATGAAATAGAAAAGTTAAAAAAGCAGCTAGAGGAAGAGACAAGCTCTAATCTGGATCTGATCTCTAAACTGGGGGCACAGGAATCAGTGCAACAAAGTCTAGAGTTTAAGTTTGCAGAGCTCACGGCGCAACTAAAGTCTGCCCCGGCAACATCTGAGGTGAGAGCAGATGAACCTGAGACGTCTGCAACAGAAAAAGTCTCCGAAATGATAAGTGTCTCATCTCAAACCGAAGATGCTGCTTTAGAAAATGTCTCTGAAAGAGAGGAACTCTCAGATCTTCCAGTAGATGTCCATGATGGATTTCCTAAAGCAGATGATCTTCTTCTAATTAGGAACAATGTGGCTGCAGAAAAATTAGTTGAAGAAACAGAACCTTCAGAACCACAGGGGGTCTCTGAACAAGAATCCGAGAAACCATCACTGATGGAGCCAGAACACAGCAACAACAAGATGTTGGAGCTTATTGTAGATAGTAGCCAGTGTTAAGTCAGCAAAGAGTTTGCTGAAAAAGTGGGAGTGTCAGAACAAGAAGAGGTCTCTGAGATGAAACAGACCACTGAAACAGAATTGGTGTCCAAACAGGATGAGGGTTCTGAACAAGAAACAAAGAAGCGTAGACGCAGAAAGAAGAAAAAGTCAGAGAAATCCCAGGATGCTAATCAGGTCATTGAACCTCTTCCTCAACCAGAAGATGGTAAACAAACAGAAGACGTGATGGTTTCACAAGAGATGGCTACAAAAGTTGGACTTTCAGAACCAGAGGGGGTCTCTGAGCTGGTGGGAGCCAATGAAAAAGAATTGGTCTCCAAAACCGAAGATGTCTCTGTAAAGGAGTCAGAGAAAGCATCAACAGTGGAACCTGGACCCGAGAACAACAACATGTCTGAGGTCAGTGAGAAGCTGACTGCAAAAGTTGAGGACTGTGAACCAGAAGAGTTCTCCAAAACAGTACCAACCACCGAAACAGCACTGGTCCCTGAACAGGATGAAGGTTTTGAAAAAAAAGCAAAGAAGTCAAAACTCTCTGAGAATACAAACCAATTGGAAGTCACTGAAGAACTCCCTGAACCGCAGGACGCTGTTATAAAAGAGGACTCAGATTCAGATTCAAACTCCAAAATGCTATACAATCCTTCTTTGTGGAGACGATTTAAGAAATTCCTCACACCAGCATGTCTGCGCCACAGACAAGCACAAGAAGAAACTCCAAGATCCAAAGTGAGGGCAAGAACAGACTGGCTGTAAAAAAACAATCTTATCATTATTGAAAGTCACTGTTAAACGTACAGTGGAAAAGAGTTTTTACTGTTGTTACATGTTGATTTGATGAAATGTTGCAGTATTTTCTGAAATGTGAAAAAAAAAAAAAAAAAGAATTCAGAAATATACGAGTTGTGTGGCTATTAATCAAATCAGCTTCAAAACAATAAGCTTTACAGCGTATTTTGACAGAAAAAAATAACATCCAGCAATGAGAGACGAGCATGACATCACATTGGGAAACAGCATCGTGGTTACGTGCAGTAAAACTGCCAAAGTAAAAACTCAAAATTCTAATTGCCAAACTGCATGATAAATAAAATCCCTGAGAGAATAATAATTGAAAACATTTTCCAGGAAAACTGTGATTAGAGATATCTGTGATCTGAGTATTCTCTTTTGCAATAATAGCTTTGTTGCAGGTATCCACAGTGTTTATTACTGATATTTTATTGTACATGTGTATTTTTCGGGATATAAACCCAATTCACATAAAGAACAAGACATGATGCCATTCTTCTAAGGACAAATAACATTTTGAGTATCTGAAATGCTTAATCTTACAAGGGTATTTTAAGCACAGATATCTGCAATGCACATAACACATTACGTAAGCATTTATGATGAGGTGTCTGAGCGCTGGATCCTGCGTCCTGGTCGGCGTGGCAGCTGGTGGTCTTAATTCTTCATCATCTTCACCTGCGTTCCTTTGGTGGCAGCTGCTTATAAGCTCCAGTCTCCCTCCCGTTCGTCACCAGATCGTTTGTTCCTTCACATAGCTTAATGCCGACCAAAACTTATTTTTTCATTGAACCTAATCACCCATTGAGTATCTGGTCATGATTATCTGTCTGCTTTAGGGGAATTTGTATCAGATCTGCCAGTCTTGGGACCAACAGCCCCCAAGGTAGACAGCTGATCTGCTCCGCCGCTATTTTACCACCTCTTAGAATATCTCAAAGCTAATAAGACACAGGGATGTTTTCCCACAACTCCACTAAACCTGAACTTTTACTGGTGCAAACTAACATTAAGTTCACTGAAAAAGGAGTTTTTTGTAAATTTAGAAGATCATCGAAAGTTATCGATATACCTGTATATGGGCATCCACCACCGGTACCTGTTACAGTTTATTGGGGGCTCGTCCGGGATCTACTTCTTCTTCCAGGGCGAAGTTGATTTAGTGATATTGACACCAGGACCAGAAGGGACCTGAATCCAACCAATGGAGTGACGTCGACAACCTGCACCAGGGATCACCTGATGCAACCAGTGAACAATGTACAGGGTGGTCTCCTGACGGCGTCATCCCAGTCTACAGATGAAGAGACATCCTTGACGTACACCAGGTGCTACAGGGATTAAGCGTGAGGGTCACGCTGTGCCGAAACAACCAGTCATTGATAACTGAAGCTGAGGACAGTTCCCGGATCGTTTGTGATCAGGTGCGAGGAGAATTGAGAAGCAGCCATGGCAGACGACGAGAGGAAACGCTTGGTGTGGACAATCAAGAAAGACCTGCTCACTCTCTCTGCAGACCAGCTGTTCCAGGTTGCCAAGTCATTGACTCCAGTGCCGGAGATGGACCAGTCCCAGCTTGAGTTAGGGGATGAGGAGGTTTGTTTTGAATACATCCGAAGTTTTATGCACAGTAAAACCTTACTTGAGTCTGAGGATGCAGGTTTGGCTTATCTGTTAGAGCTAAGAGATGTAGTTGATGTAGCCACCAGACTTTGGTTTCAGAACCACAAATGTGTTGTAACTAATGATGATTGTGTCGCATGTCCCATTGGTAAAACCCACACATTTATGGTGACAGAAGTCAAAGTAATGTTGTCAGCGAGATTGAAAGAGTTGGAGTTGATACTGCTAATGCTAATCATTCTCCAGTCCCTGGAGGTATTAAGACACATGATACAGAATTATAGAAAATACTTGCCAGTTATGAGGAGCTCAATAAGAAAATTATGCAGTACAAATCCACATCCACTGCGGAACCTACACCTGATCCAGTAGCAACACCACAGCCCATGTCAAAACATAGGGACTGTTCAGACACCAAACATGTAGCTGAGAACCGTACACCATCCACATTTGACAAAATGGTCTCCTTGAGGGAACCCTTGTTACTTACACCGCAGAGAGTTTAAGATACAAGGGGTCCAAATTGCAGATCAGGGTCAGAATCAGTTACAGTAACATTTTGTCACCAAATTGAAGAGGAGTAGGTAAAGGAGCAGTTTAGTGATAGAGAGATTGTGAGAGCTGTCCTCAGAGTTATCAAACCTGGAAATTTCAAAGACATGTTGATGACAAAGGATGATCTGACTTTGGAAGAACTTAAAGCCTTCCTCCACTCTCATCTGGGTGAGCAAAGCAACATGGAGCTTTTCAGGAACTCATGTGTACTAAACAAAAAGACAGTGAGACACCGCAGCACTTCCTGTATCGAGTTATAGGGCTTAAGCAAAGGTCTTGTTGGCTTCAAAACA
>CM026220.1:13043216-13125093 GCA_014839995.1 Xenentodon cancila | reverse complement strand
CTGTTCAAGATTAAAAACATACAATTCTGTGAACAACAGAGTTTTTACTGCAGAAACACAAAGTTGAAGATCTTGAACAAGCTGAAGGAACTCGCCTCTACGTCAGTCTGGTTACTGTAAATGTGAAGAAGCTCAAAGGTCAAACTGTCCTGCAGAGACACATTTCCTCCTTTTAAACTCTCAAACAACAGTTACACAAGCAGCAAGAACACTTCTTCCAGGAACCACACTTTATTTGAAAGGCTCCACAGGAAACAGCAGTCTGACTTTAATGCTGGAGACGACAGCTTCACTCCAGGAAATAAAAAACACAAAGTTTGTTTTATGAAGAAAACTGATCATCAGCTGTTCAGCACGGCGTTTTTGATCAATAATAAAACCAATAAAAATACTGTCATCTACCAATCATGTAGATTTGTCTTCAGACACAAGATTGATCAAAGTCTGCAGGTAAATCAGAAGTGAGCAGAAGTTCTACCTTCACGTGTGTTGAGTCAAAAGACAAAGTTGAAGAGTGAAATAAAGTTTAAAGTAACGATCCGGTTACCAGCAGCTGTCCTTCGTCCTCGGGTCTCACCTCACCGGCAGCTTCAACCCTCTTATGTCAGATACGTTTTGTTCAATTTACTTTCAGCTGCGTCGTGAAGTGGAAACTGTCAGCAGCAAATGCCGAACAAGCTTTGTACCGTCATCCTTTTCAGGGAGAGGAATAGGGTTGACTATTCAACACGGATGAAGGTGTGGTCCAAGTGAAACAAGTATCTCACACATGCACATGCACGTGCAAAGGCACGTGCACATGTACACTCCACCCACCTCAGACTGGAACATTCTGTCCGTTTGCTTGTTTCCTGTCTCTACTTGTGTTGTGTGTTGTCTTACTTCGTATCACAAACTCTGATTAAACGGATCATTTTTACTGGTTGTATTTTAGTTCTATTTGTTTTGTATGTTTTCAAATCTGTAAGTCCAACCACAGACAAAGATTTTCAAAGTACAGGAAACCTGCATGCAGAGCATCAACACTCAGCTTCTTGTCTCTCCTCTCACTTCCTCACTCTCATTCTTGCTCAATCTCTCTCCGTCTCTCTCTCTCTTTCCTGCCCAGCTCTGCTCAGCTAAAACAGTCGGAGCTTCTCAGAAGATTTGTCTCAGCTGCCATGAACAAATATACTGAACACTTGAAATCTGCAGTATGTGTAAGCATCCACAACCTCAGCAATCCAGACTTTTATTACATTTATCAAACTTCCACAGCCAGCTGAATCTTGGTGTCAGCAGTGAAAAGAACAAGATGAAGTCCCGTGTCCTGGATGACGCTGCCGTTCTGGTAGCTGCAGTAGTGAACAGTACTGACACTTGTGTCCTTTTCTTTTGTTTTTGGCTGTTTTCCTGCAGAAAAGCCTTAAGATTGCATTTACAGAACATGACCTCCGAGCACTCGATTAAAGAGCTCTGCTCCGTCATTTGAAGTTTGAGTCTATCCTTTCTTTCTTTCTTGTCAGTGTGGACAATGTATGTGTACGATGCACCCCGAAATTAGTCTCTGCTTTTAACCCATCTACTAGTTTCACTAGTGAGCTGCTAGCAGGGCATTAAGGGCCTTGCCCCAGTGATTTACCATTGTGGGAAGCCCTGGGCTCTAACCTGGGTCCTCCTCGCCCAAGCCCACCACTGTAACCACTAGGCCACCACTCCTTCTTGTTCTACTATACTTGCTAAACAGTTGTAACAAGACAGATTTTAAAAATGGATCATTTAAATAACATGACAGGTTCTGCATAACAGTTGTTCACCAGAAATACTGGATCAATAAGACCAGAAACTGATCAATGCAAACATGTTTTGGTTGTGGTTGATTTCAGAAAATGAACTGACGTGTTGAAGTGGGAGGAGCTTTGATGAAGACAGGAAATCTCAAGACATAAAAGATTTAAAATAATAATAATACAAGATCTGTTAAAGACATGCACTGATATGCAGACATTTCCTTTCATGTTGTTTAGTGTCGTCATGCTGAAAAACAGAAGACCTTCTCTGACAGAGACGTTGTCCTGATGGGATCATTTGTTCCTTTAAAGCCTTTATGTTCTGTACAGCATCAACGGCATCTTTCCAGATGTGTAAGCTGCCTCGTCAGACGCACTAATGCAGCCCCGTACCATCAGAGATGCAGCTGTTTTACATTCAGTCTTTACACCAACATGGTGAATGCTGACATCTAGTGGTGACTCACGCGTGTTGCAGACATTTGTCTTTGCTGGACAAAGAAGCTGCAGACGAGTCAGGAGGAGTTGAAGGTTTCTGCTGTTACAGCAGCAGCAAAATGAAGCTGATGAATCAACAAGTTCAGGCTGACGAGGAGAAGAAAACATCATCCTGTTATTCTGATACCTTTCTTTCTTTAAAGAGACACAAATATAAGTTCTTCTAAGTCACAGCTTTACAGAAGATCAGTGCTGTGTAAGACAGGCTTCATCTAGAACTAGAAAATACCATAATAATATAAATAAAACTGTTTAATTCAGACGTTTAGGGGCCAGAGGACTGTAGTCAACCTCCCTGGATGTGAACACCAGAGGAAAACTGACAACAAATGAAAGAGACGGATTATACAAATGGAAACAAAAGAACCCAGAACAACTTCTAAGATATTCAAGATGAACTCCGAGGTCAAAGTCCGTCAGTGTCAGATCAAACCATCCATCAGTCCTGGACTTCTGCAGGACTTTGGGCAGCTTCAATGGAATAACTTCCAGGTGTTTCATGTTTGTTTCTCCATAAAAAGGATGATACACAGGAATGAAGGTCCTCTGTGATGCAGTCAGTCGTACAACTGATGTTGTATCCATGGTGACCGTCCCAGTCTCACACAGTCTCACAGTCTGGTCATTTAAGAAATGTTCCACCTTTATCCTCCAATACTGACTTAAAAGATAGTTGTTCTTGTGTTTTACCTCACTACACTAATATTTACTCGGGAAGTTTGTATATTTTCAAGCTGCTGTGAGAGAAAAACAGTCTGTTGTTCCTACTGTTTATTTAAACGAGTGATATTTATAACCTCCAGAATCACCATCCTTTCTGATGTCATTAAGACAGCAGCTTTACTTCTTTTATTGAGGAAAACATTTGATGTTTGCACCTTGTGGCGAGAGGTCCCAGGTTCAATTCCCGGACGACCCCCAGAGCTGTATGTTACTAACCTTCTCTCCTTGAAGTAAACCTGTTTCTGGTGTTCTGGTAAACAGGTTTGAGTCTGGTTTTCTGGTCATGTTGATAATAACATCACCTACTGCTGTTCCTTGTCAATTAGAGAGAGGTTCTACACCAGGAAGTGGTTTATTAGTGTTCCACAGTTCAAATCCACAAACTTCACTGCAGTTCCTCATTTTTATCACCTTTGCAACTATATGAAGATGGGTTTGAAAATAGTTTGAAGGCCTGAAAATCAGTGTGTTCTTGTCCGTTGTGCTACATATGGTACACACAGAGTCTAAAATAAGAGAGTGTGAATGTGTGAATAGGAAAATAGGTTTAAATCACTTTGCAGAGCCTTATAATGAGTAAAACTAAATAAATGAAGTATATGAGTTGTCCCTGAATGACACAGATTATGAAACCCTTTTAAAGATGAAGAAACTTCCATTTCACATGATGTCTTGCAATGAAGGATTATCAAATGTAAATGTTGGGTTTCCAGCATTTATCCATTATGCTGATGTTTATTTTGTGTTTTACTACAATCAGTCATCCTGGTCAAACCACAATAGTCCTGGGGGTTAATCTGGGATTGATCCCGGGACCTCTCACAACCCAAAGCTAAAAGCAAACTACTAGACCAACGAGCCACAAGACAACCGTGAAAATTAAAAAATGTTTTTCTGAAAAAAAAAGTTAAATGAAAACTGCTGACACATCATGAAGAAGCAGATGATATCATTAATGATGTCCACAAAGGATGACCTTCTATCACATGCATTGGCAGAGATGTTATTTTCTTTCTTTGGTGTTGTGATGGAGGTTTTCACTCTGTGAGGTCCATAGTGAGGTCATGATGAGTCCACTCAGGTTGGTCCTGATGAAGCAACAAGAGTTTTACTTGACAGAAGGAGCAGACAGACAGTCCTGTGACCACAACAATCTTCTGACACCAGTGGGGGTTTGTGAGGATGGTGAGACTAGAAAATCCTCGTTATGCTCCCGTTTCACATCCTGTGTGACTCAAACTGAAGTTCCTTCTGGACTCCACCCAGACAGGTGAAGGACCACATGTGACTAAACACGTCATGACCGGTCAGATCAGACTGCCAAGGGAACGTTTGTATACAAGTCTGGAGTTGTGCTGAAACTCAACATTTACATGTTAACTGGTCTTTTAATGACCAGTTACCCAAAGTGAGCGTCAGGTAACATGAGTTATTATGGATGTTTCCATGAGCTGTGCTGAGCTGATACAGGTAGTCTGTGGTGACTGAGTGAAGGTGATTGTTGATGATAAGAATTTTCAAATGTAGAAGGAAGCTGATGATTCCAGTTTTCACAGATGAACCATAAAGAGTTGAACATGGAGAATGAGGGTATCGATCCCTCTACCTCTCACATGCAAAGCGAGCGCTCTACCATTTGAGCTAATTCCCCTGAGTTACAGATGTTTGAAGCAACTTGATGCTCTGCATGCAGGTTTCCTGTATTTTGAAAGTCTTTGTCTGTGGTTGGACTTACAGATTTAAAAACATACAAAGAAATAAAACTAAAATACAACCAGTAAAAATGATCCGTTTAATCAGAGTTTGTGATACGAAGTAAGACGACACACAACACAAGTAGTAGACAGGAAACAAGCAAACGGACAAAATGCTCCAGTTGTTAGTTGTCAAAGTGTTTCTAACAATGTCAGAGGACAAAATGCACACAGCAAAACAAAATTCTGTTTTCCTCACAGCAGCTTGAAAATATACAAACTTCCGCGAGTAAATATTAGTGTAGTGAGGTAAAACACAAGAACAACTATTTTTCAAGTCAGTATTGGAGTATAAAGGCTGGTCCGACCCCATCAGGGCAAAAGTTCACTGCTTCTGATTGGCTGTTTACTTTTCTTTGAACGTAAACATGATTTTCAATTAACAAGAGTGAATTTTAATAAGTCACTTAAAAAAACTTAACAGCTATTAAAGATAAAAAAGCTGATCTAATAATTATAATGATTTTTATGTAAATATTTAGATATTAGATTGTAATAGTTATGTAATAATGGTATATATATAATATATATAAAATACAATATCATATGTTTTATATAAAATCCCTGACGTCTTTGTACAATGATAAATCTTTACTTAATCTTCTATATGCGCTCAATAAAATCTTAACAATCTTCAATTTTACTTTAATATTATAAGTTAAATAAATTTTGTAACTTGCATTTTTTAACAAATGTTTAAATTAATAATGTTACAGCGTAATATGCCATATCTTTGTTCTTTCTTTCTGTACATAATTGTAAAACCTGTGTCATCCGGAGCGTAATTGAATATAATCATGTATACATGATAATTATTTTTGATCATATTGTAAAGGTGTAACTGAAAGCTCCTAGAATCTGCAACTCTATTAAATACAATATTTTACGTGACCAGCAGGTGGCAGAAAATCACTATAGAAACAATGCTGCAGCGCTTGCAAATAAAACTACTGTAACCTCTAAACCAAAGGGTTTGCCCTACTTTATTTTCTTTTCGTGATCGTACATACGTCATTCTTAATTTATGATGACAGAAGTTATTTATGTATTTACAATGGATTTATAATCAAATACAATATTAGTTACCTTAACTAGTTTCAAGTAAGCAGCTCCATTCAGACTCCTGTAATAAAACAAGCTTTCTATGTAAATGTAATAAATTTGAACCACACGTGTAGGTCTCATTATTTTGATTGGTTTGATTTGATTGGCTATAAATAAGCATAGTAAATATTTAAATCAAATTGTACTTTACTGTGAGGACTCCTGCAGGGGGACACCACCATGACCCACTGACCTGCAGTCCCACCCTCTGACCATCCCAGTGTTTACCTCCACCTGTCTGCATGGATGTATCTGTTGAATACCTGCAGACATCCTGACCTGCCCGTCCTTGTCTTTGTGGATCACCAATTAACCAGGTATCAGTCATGTATACATCCACGTCTTAGTTCTGCTGCTGAAGGATGGTTGTACTTATGTTATGTATTTTGTTATAAATCATCCAGGAACCATTGAAAAAAACAGCTGTTCTCTGAGGTGTCTGAGTCTGACGTGAGTTGGTGCTGCCTCCAGGACTGTTACTGACACATTTGAACCAGTCAGGAGTGACAACAAAGTCATAAACTGTCTGGATCTGCAGATTTGTTTTAGATTTGCAATATTGAACTTTAAGATTGTGAAGACCTGTCACTACAATGTGGAGTTAGGACCTGGCGTGAACGATCCATGTAGGTGTCTCCACCAGTATGACCTCAGATAATCAGAGTCTTGGAGGAAGAGCCATTCAGGTTCAAGTCTTTGGGGACAGGTCTGCTCTGTGGGTCGGCTTATGTTAAGTCTAAGGTCTGGGAATATACTTGCAGTTAACAACACGTATGTGTACACATCATGGCTGTCACATGTATCATGTTTTTGTTTGGCACATAAGTCGTGCACGTACCCCAACAAAATGTGACGCAACCTGCATTATATCCATGACCACTAGTGGAGCTAGTTGACAGTAACTGAGTGTCAGCACCGGTCAGCAGCTCTGTAATCTGCTGCACTGGTGTGGCTGATCAGGTCAAGCAATCTGATACAACAAGTCGTGATAATTTACCATCTATTCAACATCTATACGGTGAAACCTCTGCAGAGACATTCAAATATGTCTTGATTCAATCTGGAGGGATGTTGCAGTGTAGAGCAGAATCTCCAATAACCATGTCCTGCTGTTAAACATGAGTGTGGGAGTGTCCAGCATTTCAGCACTGGACAGCAACCATTATTACAAGCTTGTCAACAGCACTACCTACCCTCTTCATCTTCCTCCACCTCTTTCTTACAAAAACATTATAATTTATTTAATAATTATTATGTATTTCACATATCGATCATATATGGCCAACAATAAATAAATAAAACATACATGTTAGTCAGAAGATAGAGCACCTCACTTGATCAAGGATCAGCAGTAATAGACTCTGTGTGTACAAGATGTAGCAGATGTGACAAGAACACACTGATTTTCAGGCCTTCAACTATTTCCAACTCCATCTTCATATAGTTCAAACTACATCCAAACTACACTGTTAGAAAGGATTTGTGATTTTATTTTGAAGGAATGTTGTCCAGCTGGAGAAGTCATTGTCCATGTTTATATATGATTGAAGGTCTTCTTTAATGTCTCAATACTGACATGCAGTTGTTTTAAAGCAAGGCTGGTTGGAGTTGGACAACAGTGAGGTGACAAGTGACAAACAGTAAATGGTGAAAAGTAGACAAAAGGCGCCGCAGAGAAAAGAAAACTCGGTCAGGACACAGAAACGGGCTGCTGTCAAAAAAGAGTGTGGGAGTGGGAAGCATTTCAGCACTGGACAGCAACCATTAATAAAAGTTATCACGAGCACTACTAACCCTCTTCATCTTCCTCCTCTTCCTTACAAATACATTTATAATAAGAAATCCTTGTTAGTAATAGTGGACAGTATCTCTGCCTGTCACGCAGAGGGCCGGCGTTCGATTCCCCGACAGGGAGACCAGTTCTTTTGTTCAATGGTTCCTGGATGATTGATAACAAGATACATAACACAAGTACAAAACCATCCGTCAGCAGCACTACTAAACTTCCATGTATATATGACTGATACCTGGTTAGTTGGTGATCCACAGACACCAGGACTGCAGGTCAGGATGTCTGCAGGTATCCAACAGAGACATCCATACAGACATGTGGAGGTAAACACTGGGATGGTCAGAGGGTGGGACTGCAGGTCCGTGGATCATGGTGGTGTCCCCCTGCAGGAGTCCTCACAGTAAAGTGCAGGATGTTTAAATATTTACTATGCTTATTTATAGCCAATCAAATCAAACCAATCAAAATAATGAGACCTACACGTGTGGTTGAATTCATTACATTTACATAGAAAGCTTGTTTTATTACAGGAGTCTGAATGCAGCTGCTTAATTGAAACTAGTTAAAGTAACGTATATTGTATTTTGATTATTAATGCATTGTAAATACATAAATAATTCCTGTCATCATAAACCCCTTAAGAATGACGTATGTACGATCACGAAAAAAGAAGATAAAGTAGGGCAACCCTTTGGTTTAGAGGTTACAGTAGTTTATTTACAGCGCTGCAGCATTGTGTTTCTATAGAGATTTGCTGCCACCTGCTAGTCACATAACATATTGCATTTAATGGAGTTGCAGATTCTATGAGCTTTCAGTACACGTTTAAAATATCATCAAAAATAATTATCATTTATAGATGATTATATTCAATTACATTCCGGATGACATCAGGTTTTAAAATTATGTACAGAAAGCTCAGAAGAAAAAAGATATGGCATATTACACTGTCACATTATTAATTTAACATTTGTTTAAGATTTAAGGATTTAAGATTTTCTTGAGCGCATATAGAAGATTAATTAAAGATTTACTATTGTACAAAGACATCAGGGATTTTATATAAAACATATTATATTTTATTTTATATATATTATATATATATATATATAAAACATTATGACATAACTATTAATATCAAATATCTAAATATTTACATAAAACATCCTTATAATTATTAGATCAGTTTTTTCCTTTAATAGCTGTTTTTTTTTTAAGTGGCTTATTAAAATTCACTCTTGTTAAATGAAAATCATGTTTACATTTAAAGAAAAGTAAACAGCCAATCAGAAGCAGTGAACTTTTGCCCTGATGGGGTCGGACCACCTTTATACACCAATACTGACTTGAAAAAATTAGTTGTTCTTGTGTTTTACCTCACTACACTAATATTTACTCACGGAAGTTTGTATATTTTCAAGCTGCTGTGAGAAAAACAGATTTTTGTTTTGCTGTTTGCATTTTGTCCTCTGACATTGTTAGAAACACTTTGACAACTAACAACTGGAGCATTTTGTCCGTTTGCTTGTTTCCTGTCTCTACTTGTGTTGTGTGTTGTCTTACTTCATATCACAAACTCTGATTAAACGGATCATTTTTACTGGTTGTATTTTAGTTCTATTTGTTTTGTATGTTTTCAAATCTGTAAGTCCAACCACAGACAAAGACTTTCAAAATACAGGAAACCTGCATGCAGAGCATCAAGTTGCTTCAAGCATCTGCAACTCAGGGGAATCAGCTCAAATGGTAGAGCGCTCGCTTCGCATGTGAGAGGTAGAGGGATCGATACCCTCATTCTCCATGTTTAACTCCTTATGGTTCATCTGTGAAAACTGGAATGATCAGCTTCCTTCTACATTTGAAAATTCTTATCATCAACAATCACCTTCACTCAGTCACCACAGACTACCTGTATCAGCTCAACATCAGCTCATGGAAACATCCCATAATAACTCATGTTACCTGACGCTCACTTTGGGTAACTGGTCATTAAAAGACCAGTTAACATGTAAATGTTGAGTTTGAGCAAAACTCCAGACATGTATACAAACGTTCCCTTGGCTGTCTGATCTGACCGGTCATGACGTGTTTAGTCACATGTGGTCCTTCACCTGTCTGGGTGGAGTCCAGAAGGAACTTCAGTTTGAGTCACACAGGATGTGAAACGGGAGCGTAACGAGGATTTCTAGTCTCACCATCCTCACAAACCCCACTGGTGTCAGAAGATTGTTGTGGTCACAGGACTGTCTGTCTGCTCCTTCTGTCAAGTAAAAACTCTTGTTGCTTCATCCAACCTGAGTGGACTCATCATGACCTCACTATGACCTCACAGAGTGAAAACCTCCATCACAACACCAAAGGAAGAAAACTAACATCTCTGCCAATGCATGTGATAGAAAGTCATCCTTTGTGACATCAATGATGACATCACCTGCTTCTCATGATGTGTGAGCGGGTTTCTTTTAACATTTTTTTTTTTTTTTAGAAAAACATTTTGACATGTCTTGTGGCTCGTTGGTCTAGTAGTTTGCTTTTATCTTTGGGTGTGAGAGGTCCCAGGATCAATTCCCAGATGAGCCCCAGGACTTATTGTGGTTTGACCAGGATGACTGATTGTAGTAAAACACAATATAAACATCAGCATAATGGATAAATGCTGTAAACCCACATGTACACTTGATAATCCTTCATTCCAAGACATCCTGTGAAATAGAAGTTTCTTCATCTTTAAAAGGGTTTCATAATCTGTCATTCAGGGACAACTCATATACTTCCTTTATTTAGTTTACTCATTTATAGGCTCTGCAAAGTGATTTAACTTATTTCCTATTCACACATTCACACCCTCTTATTTTAGACTCTGTGTGTACAATATGTAGCAGAACGTGACAAGAACACACTGATTTTCAGGCCTTCAACTATTTTCAACCCATCTTCATATAGTTCCAAAGGTGATAAAATGAGGAACTGCAGTGAAGTTTGGTGGATTTGAACTGTGGGACACTAATAAACCACTTCCTGGTGTAGAACCTCTCTCTAATTGACAAGAACAGCAGTAGGTGACGTTATTATCAACATGACCAGAAAACCAGACTCAAACCTGTTTACCAGCAGACCAGAAACAGGTTCTACTTCAAGGAGAGAAGGTTAGTAACATACAGACTGGATGGGCGCCGTTGATGCTGTACAGCACATAAACACTTTAAGGAACAAATGATCCCATCAGGACAACCTCTCTGTCAGAGAAGGTCTTCTGTTTTTCAGCATGACGACACTAAACAACATGCTGCATCTGTCACAGCAGCACGGCTCCACAGGAGAAGAGTCCGGGTGTTGAACTGTCCTGCTACAGTCCAGACTTTTCAAAAGTCCTCGACGCTCTTTCACTGATGCTGGATGATCTGATGATGCTTCAGGTCATTTATACTGAAATGTGGAAGATTTAGAAGAATTTACAAATGTTCTTACCTTGTTACTTTTCATCTAAATATTTATTGTAAGTTGAGTTATTAGTGATGAGGGAAACATCCAAGGGCAGCACGGTGGCTTGGTGGTTAGCACTGTTCCCTCACAGCAAGAAGGTTCCCGGTTCAATTCCTGGCCCGGTGGGTCTTTCTGTGTGGAGTTTGCATGTTCTTCCCGTGCTTGCGTGGGTTCCCTCCGGGTACTCCGGCTTCCTCCCACAGTCCAAAAACATGCAGGGTAGGTTAATTGATCATTCTAAAATTCTCCCTAGGTGTGGACCACCAGAAACAGGTTCTACTTCAAGGAGAGAAGGTTAGTAACATACAGCTCTGGGGGTCGTCTGGGAATTGAACCTGGGACCTCTCGCCACAAGGTGCAAACATCAAATGTTTTTCTCAATAAAAGAAGTAAAGCTGCTGTCTTAATGACATCAGAAAGGATGGTGATTCTGGAGGTTATAAATAACACTCGTTTAAATAAACAGTAGGAACAACAGACTGTTTTTCTCTCACAGCAGCTTGAAAATATACAAACTTCCCCGAGTAAATATTAGTGTAGTGAGGTAAAACACAAGAACAACTATTTTTCAAGTCAGTATTGGAGTTTAAAGGTTGGAACATTTCTTAAATTGACCAGACTGTGAGACTGTGTGAGACTGGGACGGCCTCCATGGATACAACATCAGTTGTATGACTGACTGCATCACAGAGGACCTTCATTTCTGTGTATTATCCTTTTTATGGAGAAACAATCATGAAACACCTGGAAGTTATTCCATTGAAGCTGCCCAAAGTCCTGCAGAAGTCCAGGACTGATGGATGGTTTGATCTGACACTGACGGACTTTGACCTCGGAGTTATTTTTTTGTTGGGGTTATTTTGGGTTCTTTTGTTTCCATTTGTATAATCCGTCTCTTTCATTTGTTGTCAGTTTTCCTCTGGTGTTCACATCCAGGGAGGTTGACTACAGTCCCCTGGACCCTAAACGTCTGAATTAGACAGTTTTATTTATTATTATTATGGTATTTTCTAGTTCTAGATGAAGCCTGTCTTACACAACACTGATCTTCTGTAAATCTGTGACTTAGAAGAACTTATAGTTGTGTCTTTTTAAAGAAAGAAAGGTATCAGAATAACAGTGAGATTGTCTGGATGATTTTTTCTTCTCCTCATCAGCCTGAACTTGTAGATACATCAGCTTCATTTTGCTGCTGCTGTAACAGCAGAAACCTTCAACTCCTCCAGACTCGTCTGCAGCTTCTTTCTCCAGCAAAGATAAATGTCTGCAACACATGTGAGTGACCACTAGATGTCAGCATTCACCATGCTTGTGTGCATCGCCTACAGACTGAATGTAAAACAGCTGCATCTCTGATGGTGCGGGCTGCATTAGTGCCTCTGACGTGGGCAGCTTACACATCTGGAAAGATGACGTCGATGCTGTACAGCACATAAAGGCTTTAAAGGAACAAATGATCCCATCAGGACAACGTCTCTGTCAGAGAAGGTCTTCTGTTTTTCACCATGACGACACTAAACATCATGCTGCATCTGGCACAGCAGCACGGCTCCACAGGAGTGCTGGACTGTCCTGCTACAGTCCAGACTTTTCAAAAGTCCTTGACGCTCTTTCACTGATGCTGGATGATTTGATGATGTTTCAGGTCATTTATCCTGAAATGTGGAAGATTTAGAAGAACTTACAAACATTCACGTGTTACTTTTCAGCTGTATTTTGCAGGAAACATCCAAATGTCCCAGTGAAGGTGTTGGTCACAGTGAAGGTCAGAGTCACTCTGTGGTGATCAGCAGTGTCGGGGAGTGAATGTACGTAGTTTTGGTGGAACTGTGTGGATGATCGCTGATGTAACGCTGCCACATAAACATTTGTGTAGTTAGTCTGGTTTAAAAACACGGTTCTGAAGGCCAGTACGTCGTTTGAAAGATGTTGTCATGTTCTTACTTCCTTGTTTGTGTTGTTTGGTTGAGATGAAAAACAGAAACGTGACAGCAGATGTGGCGTCAAAGACAGTTGTGAAGCTGCACTAGTTGTTTTTTTGTTGTTTATTTATTTAAAAAAATGTTTGGTTTGTATTAAAAATTTTGATTTCCCTTTTTTGATTAAAGGGGATGCTACAATGGTCTTAGAAATTCATGTACCAAATATGATACTTCTGGCATTACAGGGTTAATAGGTTTTCTGCAATAATTTGCAATAAAATGTGATCTGATCTTCACCTCGTTCACAATAGTAGATAAACTATAAACTTTGACCTGGGGTCAAAAACACAACAGATCCCACAGTGGAGCTCCGGACCGTGATGAGACCCAGACTAAAACAGCCAGAGGATGTTTTGGGGTCAAACTTTATAACTGACTGGAGACCAGCAGAGAATAATCCCCCCGAGACCCCAACCGGATCACTGGGATCAGTTCAGTTCAGGGTTCACAGGTGAAGTTTTTTTTAAATGTACTTTTATATTTTTTAAACTGAAACAGTTTGCACCACTTGAAATAAAACTAAACTGTGGCCCAGTTGCCAAAGGTAGCAGATGTAGCAACAGCGCCCTCTGTTGTTTAAATTTAAATAAACATTTTGCTTTAGTTCACACTTACGTTCTGCAGAACAAAACAGACTTATGACTCTGTGCCTGGAGAAATTAAACGAAATAAAGTTCTTCTAAGATGAAACTGCTGTGAATCTTCCAGTGGATCATCTGTTCTGTTCACCCGTCAACTGGTCAACTCAGACCAGGAAACTTTTACATGTGAGACAAACAAAAAAATGTTTTTTGAAGTTGTGAACCTGTTACAGTCAAACACAGATGAGTTGTGAGCACTTCTTCCTCCGCTGCCACAGCTGTCATGTAGACCGCAGGTGGTCCCAGCTGACTCTGAGCTGGACCCCAACTCAACTTCAAGAACAAGACTTTTACCACTGCACCTCCACCATTAATGTCATTTGCCTCTTGTACTGGTTGGGAATCAAACCCAGATGTACTACTTGACAAACAGCTTTGCTGACCACTACACCATCAACACTGAACTACAGAACCTGGACCAGCTGCAGGAGACGTCACAGTTTAAGGAGCTGATAAGACATTGTTAATAACAACAGAACTACTTGGGTTTGTAACGTTTGATTGATGAAAGAAGAGCATCCGTCTCTGTGAGGGTTTGAACCAGGAACATTTCAGTCAACAGCTGAACGTGTTCATCCACTGTACCACAGAGACATAAGAAGACCTTTCTCTGGGTGTTTGTGGTCTTCAGCTGAAACCACCTCTTTATCGACAGCAGACGTGGCGTCAAAGACAGTTGTGAAGCTGCACTTGTTGTTTATGACTAAACCATGTTTATGGTCGGATCTTGAAAACTAAGCAGCAGATCTAGTTTGGACTTGGATGGGAGACTTCCTGGGAATACCAGCTGCTGTACGCTTTGCCACTTCTTTTCAAACACCTGTCCTCAGTGACTGGAGACATTTTTCAACATGTGAGCACTTACAGAGTCGGAGGACAGATTATGGTCTTTTTTGCACCTGGATAAATCTGCAGAATCAGATCTTGTCTCGACATTCTGTGACCGCTCATGTGGTCAAAATCAAGACTTTTGATGTGGCTTTTAAAAAATCCTTCTTTTTATCCTTTTTTAGGTCCCAATGTTGTACCTGGCATAGAAATGGACCGTGTCTGAAATGAAGAACTCTTTGTTACCTTGACGTCTGAAGACGGATGTAGTAACTGGGTGACATCAGCACTGGCATATAAAAACATACAAAACTCACTGCTGTGAGCTTTTGTTCATTGTGATTTGCTGCAGAGCGATGTTACTGTTTAGGTGCAGAATCTGCTATGACGATGTCCTGCTGGCAAATATGAGTGACTTCAGCCCTGGACAGCAACCAATAAGAAACACTGACCATCAGATTCCGATTCTTGGACAGGTGACACTGTTTCTTCTTTAGAGCCGTAAATCACATTTTGCCCCTCAAAGAAGAATCTGTTACGTAAATGGTACAAAATTGTAGTTCACTTGGACTATGAAGAACAACTACAGAAAAACTGTGGTTTAATTTTGTTAAAAAGAACAAAAAGAATGTGAAGTGAAAGTTGTTCAAAGAAAGTGCTTCATAAAAACATTTTGTTTTTGTTGCGGTCTGAGGATCAACTGCTTCCTGTATTTAAATACTGTCGGACGAGCCGGGATGGACTCGACATTTTTTCTTAGTTTGGACTTTTAGTTTACTCCTTATGGACATGGACAAAGGGGCGGATTTCATGAGATTTGCAGTGGTGGGGTGATTTGCTGCGCTTCAAATATCCAGCGCTTTGTGCGTCATTGAATGAAACAGTGTGGTGCGTCTTTTCCAGGGTTTCTGATCATCTGTCAGCTGTGGGAGTGTGAACGGCCTCATTCAATCACTGCCTGTTACTTTGGATGAACATTATTAATTATTCCTGGTTGGCCTCTAAGGACCCTCTTGTGCGTTAGTGGGAACTCGGCCCTTTAAAAACACATTTATAGGCCCGACTGTTACAACATCTTTGACTTTTCACTAAGACACATCTGTTGAAACCGTGAAGGAAATGAGAACTTTACTTTTCAGCAGGATAAAAGCCAGACGGGGACTGGAAGGACAGACGGCATCTTGGACAGCAGCAGCATTTTATTCACTCCAATGTCCTCTTTGTCGGATTTCAAAGACGTATTTACAAAATAAAAGGGTGAAACTAACTACATGGATTCATTTCCTATAATGTTCCAGTCTGTCACCCCCTCTGATCAACGTCTGGACTGAAGGACAAATCCTCACATTTCCTGAAGGTCACAGTCTTTGACAGCTGTCATCACAAATCGTGACGTAATCCAAAAAAAAAAGTTAGTGGAGGGTTTGTGTCTCTGGTGGAAGATTTTATATTCTGCTTGTATTTGGGGAGTTCTGGGATGGATGGATGGATGGATGGATGGATGGATGGATGGATGGATGGATGGATGGATGGATGGATGGATGGATGGATGGATGGATGGATGGATGGATGGATGGATGGATGGATGGATGGATGGATGGATTTCTTTTTTTTTCTGAATGTAAGCAGAATTGTTGTAATGTTGTCCTGGTCTGACCAAACATTGGTTATGTAAGATGTTTTTTTTCCAATTGTTCGCTAATATCTGAGAAAAGTCTTGTTATTTCTTTAGTGTCTGGGAAAATCTTGTTATTTTGAAAGGAGAGCTGGGAAAGGTTCTGTTATTACGATAACATGTCCTGAGAACGGTACCTGGTTCGGACAACATGATGTGTCACAGGATCTGTGACAAGAGCAAAGTTTCATCTGTGACAAGGGTCTGGACCCACCCTTTTCATACACGAATCTTGGAATATAGTGACAGAAAGTCTCCATCCCGGTTAGAGTCAGCTGCGGGTCAAGTACGGATGCCCAGCAAGGTTGGAAGCTGCTTTTACCGGGACTGTTTTGGCTCTCCAGTCCGTGTGTGTCAACGGTAATGGGATGCTTTGCCTATTGATTGTACTGTGGGGGATAAACAACACATTTCATCCTCGCACCATACTAAATGAGAATAATGCATTTATGATAACCAAAGTGGGGGATAAAACAAAATGAATAACTATTTCCATTCTGTGATGAGACTCCAACATGACTCATCTACAAACCAATGGAAGACATTTGAACTTTGGAAGTGTCTAAAAGTGTATAAAAGCAACTGTTGTACATGAGTCTTTGTTCAGTCACTGCAACAGTGTCATAAGACACAATCTACTGTCGACAGGAGGAGACTTCATGGCCTGTTTCCAACATTTATTTGCTCATAAAAACATTCCAGTCAGGTTCTATGGAAGCTGACACCAGGAATTGTTCCCCTTTTGCATCTATCGACAGTAGTTGGTGTTGATATTAATGGTTGATTTGTACAGACGAGTTGGCAGCAACCAGACTGAGATTTATCTAAGTGTCTTAAAGACAAACCAACACTCATGTGACCACATCATAAACAGTTTAATATTGTTCAGTTATCCACAAAACCACCTCACTGAGCTGCAGTCTGGACTCCAGATGCTGAAACAGCTTTGGACAGAGGAAAACAGCTGCTTATATTTGGTATTTTACAGAAATACAGATTTGGAAGAAGTTGTATTCAGTGAACGAAGTACAAAAAAACTGGTGTGAATACAGACCAGGATGAACCCTGGCTGCTCACCAGACCTGTGCTCGGATCTGTCAGCAGCTGGAACGTCATCTGGGCTGATTGCAGCTCAGTGGTTCCTCTCTGATGTCACCGTTTGTCACATGTGCAGCAAACTAACTGCAGCTGACACCAACTGAATGATCTCAGCTGAACTGAGCTGCAGAGAATCAACATGCTGGTGTTCACTGGGAAGCTTTGACGGGAAACAGGCGGAAAAACAACATGTGGATCCTGGAATAACGGCAGCTTCCATCGTTAAAGGACCGGAAGAGGAAGAAGTTTCCAAGGAATCATTCAGAACCATTTGATTGATGTGTTCTGATGAAAACAGAGACAGACATGTAGAGACTGAACTATCTGTCCAACAGAGACAGTTTCTCTGACAGGAGGAGACTCCTGACACTAAACTGAACACAGAGACACTGAAGAACCAGACCAGGACCAGGACCTGAAACAGAACCCAGGATAAAGAGGTTCAGTGAACGTGGTGTTGAAGGTGTGGAGGTGGATCTGTCGGTCAGAGGAGACGATGTAGAAGGACAGAGTTCCAGCAGGAACGTCCACATACACGGCTACTCTGTCAGAGACTGAGGAAGAGGAGGAGGAAGATGTTTCTCTGTTATTGTGCCAGACAGAGTACCGACCATCACCAGAAAAGAACAGACTCCAGGAATGATCGTTCCATCCAAACACACATTCAACAGAGGTTCCTTTCCTTCTGATTCTTCTGTAACTCACTGATATATAAACATCTCCGCTCCTCTGGACCTCCCAGTAACAGCGACCAGTCAGAACTTCTCTACACAGCAGCTGATCCCAGTAATCAAACCTGTCTGGATGATCAGGATACGACTGATCCTCCTTCACACATGTCATCTTCCTGTTGTTGTCAGACAGTTTGATGTGTTTGTGGACCGTGTTTGTGTCGATGGAGAGTTGACAGGAATCTGATGGAGAGAACAAACACCACCCAGCTGCAGTTATTATTGATCTGTCATTGATCATCGATGGACTCAGGAATGAGTGATGTGACAGTGTGAAGATGGTTGAACGTGTGAATGAAATCAAAACACACTTACACTTCCTCAGACCTGGTCTCAACCATCGTGGTCCAGCAGGCTCCACCCTGAAAGGAGGAGGGGGGTCAGACCAGCACAGTCTCTCTCAGCAAACATGGACATTTCATGGCTCTCACACACACATTGTTCTACACTGATGAAGGAACCGTCCCACACTCGGACCCATGCATCTCTAAAGTCCTGTCCTGTGGTCGTCACGTTCCAGCACAGTTTGAAGCGGTTCTTTTCATTTGGTTTCATCTGTGTTGAACCAGGAGGAGGAGGAGACCACGTCATGGATGAGTGAAGGTGCAGCTGCTGTTGTGCTGTGATGGACCTGAAAACCTCACTGCTGTGGTTCTAGTATGTTTACTGAGTCATGGAAAACATCCTGGAGATGAAAGTTCTTCTGATTCCAGCTGGGATCATTGGGATCAAGTGTTTTTAGTTTGGGACACAGGTGATGGGCAGTGATGACCAACATCAGAACTCCAGAGGCAGGTATCTGTGTGCTCCGTCAGAAAGGATCATTTCAGTTATTGTGGAGTTCAGAGGATTGTTGAAGTTTGCTCTGGTGGCTTCATCTACCAGCTGAAACACATCACGTTCCTCACGTTGTTCTTTGGAAGTGTCGGAGCTGTCGGAGCATCGCTTCATGATTATTATCTCAGAGGAAGCAGAAGCTGACAGAACTTTACACAACGACAGATGTGAGTGAAGGACAGAGATGTCCTCCTCCATCAGACACCGTGAGTCTGCAGCAGCTGTGTCCATACCTGAGAGTGTCCAGTCTCCAGCGTGGATCCTCCAGTCCAGCAGACAGAAGCTTCACTGCCGACTCTCCTGGATGGTTGTAGCTCAGGTCCAGCTCTCTCAGATGGGAGGGGTTGGAGCTCAGAGCTGAGACCAGAGAAGCGCAGCCGTTCGACGTGAGCAGACAGCCTGACAGCCTGCAGACACACAACACAACACACATGCAGATACTCTGAGAGAACTGCTCTGAAACTGAAGCTGACTCTGTCCTCGTGTTCACCTGATGGTGGCGCTGAAGGACCAGTCAGAGGATCAGCAGAAACACTGGAATTCACCCCAATCAGACAAATGTTGTTGGGACGTTTCAGTCTGAACTAAACTGGTGGATGAACATCAACATACAGAGAGTCCCACTGCTGCTGAGGCCGACAGCATCCAGACATGGAGAGAGACGTGTGGAGAACATCATGTGACCTGGACATGTGACATCACACTCCATGGTTGACGTGTCTGTCCTCAACACTTTAGTTAGTTTTATAGTCAGATAAGTCAGCTGTGGTTAAAGGTCACGTTAATGAGGTTAATTTCAGGGAAATAAACATTTTACTTTGGGACTATTTTCTCAACCAAACAGCGTTCGTGTTTCCAGGGACGTCATTTGGTCTGAAATGTTCATGAAAATCTTTTCCATGTTTTGGTTCTAGTGGTGATACTGAACGCTCCGTCGATGCGTCATCATCAACTTCATTCTGGACCATCTTCCAGAGAAAGTCCTCGTTCATCCAGATCCTGGTTTTCTCTTCTACCTTTCACTCAGCTGCACCACAGCGGTCCACCAAGACCTCATGGATGATGTCACATCATCGCTGCTGGTTTCAACTCCACATAACAAACATGTAATCGATCAATTGTTCTCATGATGTTGATTTCTGTCACTTGTGTTAACTCTGAATAAAAGTTCAGCTCGTTCACTGACTTGTTACCATTCAATCATCAGAAATGGATCAATGACAGAATCTGAATCAGTCCAGAACCTTGTTGACGTCCAGACAGACTGAGTCCAGGTTAGAAGAAGAGACACTTGCTGCTGAGGTTGGTCACCATTGGACACTTATTTGTGCTCCAGTTGGAATTAGTTTCCAGTTGGAAACTAATTCAATATTAAATAGGAAACGTTTCAAAGTCTGACATAAAACTCTTATTTGAGAACTTTTATTGATAAAAAAAAAGATCAGATTAGAAAGGAGAGTTTAGAGATGTTCACATGTGGACAAACTTGTTGATGCTCTTCAATTAAAGAAAAAAAAAAACCCCACCAACGATCACTGAAATAACTTGAAACTGACTAAAGTACAAATAGAAATGTATTTGGACTTGGTGGAGCCCTTCTCCTCATTATCACCAACAAAGTTGTGACAACTGTCTGCAGGCTTCAACCCGATCTGAACCCAGTTACAATTATTACAATTCTTTCTCCAACAATCCTTCAACATCAACCACAGTTGTAACGGTCAGCAGTTCAACACTTGAGGGATTCTGACCTGAGAGACTCCAGTTTACAGTGTGGACTCTCCAGACCAGGACACAGCTTCTCCAGTCCTGAATCCTGCAGGTGGTTGTTACTCAGGTCCAGTTCTGTCAGACTGGAGGACTGAGAGCTGAGAACTGAGGACAGACCTGCACAGACCTCCTCTGAGAGGTTACAGCCACTCAACCTGCAGAGGAGAGAAAAAGGGAAATATTTATGTCATTTAAACTTTGATTTTGTGATTTAACAAACGAATAAATCAGATCATTTAAATGAATACTGATTAATTCAACTATTGATCATTAAGTGTCGCTGCACTACAGTCTGGATCAAATCACTTCCGGTTCCGGGATGGCGGCGCGTGCCTCACGCTGCGGCTTCTCTCTCTCCCGACGGTGCGACGTTTCGTGTTTTTCGTTCGTGTTTTTGTCACCAAAGTTGTGTTTTTACAAGTCATATGCATACCAAACCAAAGTACAGCCGGGGGTTTCTGCTTGACGTTGGAAACAGCTACACTGTCGAGCTGAACTCTGAACTCGCCGGCCAACTTCGGGAACGCGGTCTGCTCCGGGAACCAACACTTCCGCCGACCCCCGCGCCTCGACCTCCGCCGCAATGGAAGCGCCACAAGCGGCGCTACAGGAAGCAGAAGAGGGGCAAGCGAGCCGGTATCCGGACGAGACTGGCGGAGAACCCGAACAAACCGACGGTTCCCTCCATCGTGTTGGCCAACGTTCGTTCGTTGGACAACAAACTGGACCACATCCGACTACTCTGCTCCGCCGAGAGGACCGTGAGAGAGAGCTGTGTTTTTGTGTTCACGGAAACATGGCTCAACGACAGCATACCGGACCACGCCATCCAGCTCGACCAGCTCACCTGCTACCGGGCGGACCGAGCACACACCGAGGCAGGTAAGGGCCGCGGCGGCGGCCTTTGTGTTTTCCTCCGTGATGCTTGGTGTAGAGATGCTGTGGTGGTCTGCAAACACTGCTCACCCCTGGCGGAGTTTATGATAATTAAATGTCGTCCTTTCTATCTACCGCGCGAATACTCGGTCATACTACTCACTGCTGTTTACATCCCCCCCAGCCCCTCCACCAACACCAGGAGAGAGGCGCTGACCGAGCTGTACCAGCGGATCAGCGAGCAGCAGACAGCCCACCCAGAGGCCTTCCTCATCCTGGCGGGGGACTTCAACCACGCAGACCCAAGGACCATCTTTTAAAATCTTCACCACCACATCAAGTTCCCCACGCGCGGAGACAACATTCTGGACCAAGTCTACACCAACAACAAGACAGCCTACAAATCCATACATACCTGGTCGTGTACTGAGAGACTGTGCAGGAGAACTCACGGATGTCTTCACAGACATCTTTAACATGTCACTGAGTCAGGCGGTGGTTCCCACGTGCTTCAAAGCCACCAACATCCGTCCGGTCCCAAAACGGTCATCTCCCTCCTGCTCCAACGACTACCGTCCAGTTGCACTGACTCCCATCATTATGAAGTGCTTTGAACGGCTAGTCATGCATCATATCAAGGCTGCTCTCCCCCCCTCTTTGGACCCCTACCAGTTCGCATATCGCTCCAACCGGTCCACTGACGACGCCATCTCCACTGCCCTCCACACAGCCCTCACACATATGGACACCAGAAACGCTTATGTGAGAATGCTTTTCATCGACTTCAGTTCAGCATTCAACACCATCATCCCCCAGCAGCTCATTCACAAACTGGACCAGCTGGGGATCAACACCTCGCTGTGCAACTGGCTGTTGGACTTCCTGACTGGGAGACCACAGGCAGTATGGGTCGGCAGCAACACATCCAGCACCATCACACTGAACACAGGGGCCCCCCAGGGATGTGTGCTGAGCCCCCTCCTCTTCACCCTGCTGACCCACGACTGCACACCGATTCACAGCTCCAACCTCTTCGTAAAGTTTGCGGACGACACGACTGTGGTGGGTCTCATCAACAACAACGATGAGTCAAACTACAGGAGCGAAGTGAGCCGCCTGGTTGAGGGGTGCAGCGACAACAATCTCTCCCTGAACGTGGAGAAGACCAAGGAGATTGTTGCTGACTTCAGGAGACAACACACCCAGCATGCTCCTCTGACCATCAACGGTGCCACTGTGGAGAGGGTGAGCAGCACCAAGTTCCTGGGTGTCCACATCTCAGAGGACCTCTCCTGGACTGTTAACACTGCATCACTCGCCAAGAAGGCACAGCAGCGTCTCTACTTCCTCCGCAAACTGCGAAGAGCCAGAGCCCCGGCCCCCATCAGGTACACCTTCTACAGAGGCACCATCGAGAGCATCCTGACCAGCTGCATCACCGTGTGGTACGGATCCTGCACCGCAATCTGCCGCAAGTCTCTCCAACGTGTCATGAGAGCAGCTGAGAAGATCGTTGGTGTCTCTCTCCCCTCACTTCAGGACATTTACAGCAGCCGTCTGACTCGCAAAGCCCTCAGCATTGTGAGAGACCCCACCCACCCGTCACACAGCCTCTTCAGTCTGCTGCCATCAGGGAGGAGGCTGTGGACCCTCCGGGCCAGAACCAGCCGACTGAAGGACAGCTTCATCCACCAGGCCGTCAGGACACTTAACACTCTCCCTGCTCTTCCACCGTTTCCCGCCTTGCCCCCCCCCCCCCCCCCCTCACTCACTCTGATCTCAGTATCTGCACCAGGCACTTTTGGCAGAACTGGACCGCCTGCTTTGCACCATGTCACTTTAATCAAACCGCAAAACTGTTGTTGTCATGTCACAACTTGTTTCTTGTCTCTTTTTAACTTGCACTTTGTGTTTAAAATGTATTTATTGTGTAGCACCGAGGGTTTGAGGGTAACGCAATTTCGATTCTCTGTATGTGTCTCACATGTGGTAGAATTGACAATAAACTTGACTCTGACTCTGACTCTGAAGTGATCGCTGAAGTGATTCGTCTTCATGTAAAGTTTCCTGAGATGAGTTATTGTTGAGAACTGGTCCTACATGAACCTGAACTAAGCTGAACAGTGAACTGAACTGATTTTCTCCATGAACACAACATTTGATTGTAATTAAAACAGATGTGTCTGTGTTTGTCCTCACAGAACTTTCTTGGAGGCTTTGACCACTGGCAGCAGCCTCAGGAGAACCTCCTCTGAAGCAGAGAATTTCTTCAGGTCAAACACTTCCAGATCTTCTTCTGATGACCGTAAGATGAACACCAGAGCTGACCACTGAGCAGGAGACAGTTTATCTGTGGAGAGACGTCCTGACCTCAGGGACTGTTGGACCTCCTCCACCAGAGAACCTTCATTCAGTTCATTCAGACAGTGGAACAGATTGATGCTTTTCTCTGCAGACAGATCCTCACTGATCTTCTTCTTGATGTATCCAACTGTGTCCTGATTGTTCTGTGAACTTCCTTGTTTTGGTTTCAACAGACCTCGTAGGAGAGTCTGGTTGGTCTCCAGCGAAAGGCCAAGGAGGAAGCGGAGGAACAAGTCCAGGTGTCCGTTTGGACTCTGTAAGGCCTTGTCCACAGCACTCTGATAGAGGAGAGTCTCTTCTCTTGTTTCAATCCTTCTGAAGACGTTTTTTTGTTCCTCCAGTAGGTTGACCTCAGATTTGGAGAAGGTCCGATGGACATGAAGAGCAGCCAGGAACTCCTGAACACTCAGATGGATGAAGCAGAACACCTTGTGCTGGTACAGGTGTTTCTCCTCTTTAAAGATCTGTGTGAAGACTCCTGAGTACACTGAAGCTTCTCTGATATCGATGCCACACTCTCTCAGGTCTTCCTCATAGAAGATCAGGTTTCCTTTCTGCAGCTGCTCAAAAGCCAGTTTTCCCAGAGACTCCATCATCTTCCTGCTCTCTGGACTCCAGGGTGGATCTGTCTCAGCTCCTCCGTCATACTTGACCGTCTTCAGTTTGGTCTGGACCACCAGGAAGTGGATGTACATCTCAGTCAGGGTCTTGGGCAGACCTCCTCCCTCTGTGGTTTCCAGGACTGTCTCCAGAACTGTAGCAGTGATCCAGCAGAAGACTGGGATGTGGCACATGATGTGGAGGCTTCGTGATGTCTTGATGTGGGAGATGATCCTGCTGGTCTGCTCCTCATCTCTGAACCTCTTCCTGAAGTACTCCTCCTTCTGTGGGTTGGTGAACCCTCTGACTTCTGTCACCATGGAAACACAGTCAGGAGGGATCTGATTTTCTGCTGCAGGTCGTGTGGTGATCCAGAGATGAGCAGAAGGAAGCAGGTTCCCCTGATGAGGTTTGTCAGCAGCACGTCCACTGAGGTGGACTCTGTTACATCAGTCAGGATCTCATTGTTGTGGAAGTCCAGAGGAAGTCGACACTCATCCAGACCGTCAAAGATGAACACAACCTGGAAGTCTTCAAAGCTGCAGATTTCTTTGGTTTCAGTGAAGAAGTGATGAACAAGTTCCACCAAGCTGAACTTTCTCTCTTTCAGCACATTCAGCTCTCTGAAGGTGAATGGAAACATGAACCGGATGTCCTGGTTGGCTCTGCCTTCAGCCCAGTCCAGAGTGAACTTCTGTGTTAAGACGGTTTTCCCGATGCCGGCCACTCCCTTCGTCATCACGGTTCTGATTGGTTCATCTCTTCCAGGTGGGAGTTTCAGGACGTCTTCCTGTCTGATGGTGGTTTCTGCTCTGTCTGGTCTCCTGGATGCTGCTTCAATCTGTGTGACTTCATGTTCATGGTTGACCTCTCCAGTCCCTCCCTCTGTGATGTAGAGCTCTGTGTAGATCTGCTGCAGAAGGGTTGGGTTTCCTGCTTTAACAACCCCCTCAAACACACACTGGTACTTCTCCTTCAGCGTAGACTTCAGTCGCTTTTGACAAACTGCAGCTGAAACATCTGAATACACATGATAAAAAAAAACAATTAGTGTTTTATAAAGTTCACACAACAACTTAATTCTCCTAAAGAATCCGGTTAGAACCAACACTGATCAACTAGAACTTTACGATGAGCTGTCCAATACTAACTAGAATCACTTTTACCACTAAAACACCTCTGAACATTCAGGATGTGGACGTGACAAGAACATCTGGGGATCCTGGAGTTTCTAAGTCCAGGATGTTGGCAGTAGAGCCTAGATGGGTTGTGGGTTTGTGGGTTTTTGTGTTCTTCTTGTTGTTCTGGGTCTCTGTGAAGTGGAATTTCCAGGTTTAGGAATTGAAAACACCGGAAGATGATCTGATTAATAATCTGCAGAACCGTCAAGAATGGAGGTCACCAGGATTCATGGAAGAGGAAAACCAGGACTAAAATCTTCCAGTTATCTGGTGGTGTTGGTGGGTTAAACATATTTCTTGAGGTCCACTGCCGTCCCGTACAGGGAGAATGCCTGTAGGGGGTGCTGGGTTCTCACTTCATCTCTCAGTGGTTTTAATGTTGTGGCTGATCTGTGAATGTTGTTCATCTCCTGAGACTTTCTGGATCATTTATCCAGCAGATTTAATGTTCAGAGAAATCCTCTTACTGCTCTGCAGACGCTCAGCCAGCTCCTCCTGCTTCATTCTCCTCAGGAAGTTCACTGTGATCTTCACAAATGCCTCTCTGCTCCCCATCTGTTCTTCATCCTCACCCTCCAACAGATTCTCCACTGATTCCGGGTAATCTGGACTCAGAGCCCTCTGGATCTTCTTCAGCTCGTTCTTCACAAACATGACAATGTTGTCCTCCAGCAGCTGGAACAGAAGACCACATGAATGACACAATCAGACTGAAACCATGTAGACAAACATCAGATCCATGTTGGACAGACTGACAGTCCACTGGTCTACAAAGAGCAGCTGGAGATGAACACCAACAGAACAGATGGAGAAGCAGTTGTTGTTCATGTACAGACCAGAAATATGGAGTCCAGCTGTGTTTGATGCTGCTGGACAGACGGACCACTGGGAGGCTCTGAGCTCTGCTGGTCCACCCTGTGGAGGAATCATGAAGAATTAGCTCACATCATGTCTGTCCACACAGAGACAAACACAAGCTGAAGGTCCATGAAGACATGTTTGGATGAGGACAGTCAATCAGAGGACTGGCTGTGGTGGTGAAGGTTTACTGGTCCTGCTGGTCCCACTGAGAACGTACATGTGACCTCAATGAGAGCTCTGCTGATTCACAGATTTACAAGATCCAATTCTGCTCCAAGAACAATTACAACAACATCTAGAACATGGACAACTGAAGGAGACATGAACCAGCTGACTAACTCTAGAGCATCATCAGGATCAGTCCTATGGAAGGTAAGACCTCCAGATGTTTCAAACAGAGGAAAAAGCTCATGACAGGAGATGAAGATCTATGAGGAGGAAGCTCAGATCACCATCAGGTGATGGAGGACCACAGGGGTCCAGGACTACATTGATCTACTTAAGCAGAAACATGTGGACATTCCCTAACATGAGGACTGATTTAAATACATTTAATACATTTAAATACATCTCACCTCTCTGAAGAAGACAGTTGGTCTCCTTTAAAGTCAATAAATCTTTTATCTGAGTCGTCGCTCTTCAAGGACAAACAGCTGGATTCATGTTCAAGAGAGTCTCTTTCCTGATGGACCCTGATGGAAGAATAAAGAGTTCAAAGTGTACATTTTCTGTTTTTATGAATTATAAATAATTCAAAATAAAAATATTTAGTCTATTTAAAAAATATTGAACATAAATCATTGACAGAGTTTAGATACACTCACCTCTTTACAGCAGAACGTTGGTCTCCTTTAAAGTTATAAGGCTGGCCCATTGACCAGTCGCTCTTCAAGGACACACAGCTGGGTTCAGGTCCAGGTTCAGGTTCGGGTTCGGGTCCAGGTCCAGGTCCAGGTCCAGGTATAGGTCCAGGTTCATTCCTGTAATAATGACGTTTGCTGATGTGAGTTTTCAGCTCTGACATGCAGAAGAGTCGTGGACAGTTGGAGATGCTCGTCTCACCTCTGAGCTTTGCTCCGACTCTCATGTTCCCCACACAGAGGGGTTTTAGAGGGACGGACTCCATCCTCTCTGTCCTCACACTGGTCCATTCTGCTGAATTCACATGCACATCAGCTCACACACACACCTTCATCTGCAGAGGGAACACACATCACTGGTGTTGTACAAAGACCAGCTGCTCCTGCACTGGTTTGCTCCTCTCTGTTGTTTTTATATCAGTGTCACTTGAATGCAGTCAGGAAACAGTGGGAGGTTGAGGAAGTCTCTTCTACAGCCGGATCTGCTCATCCTACCTGCTTTGAAGCTTCACTCAGGGTCTTTTCTGGTTTTCTGTTCAAAGATTAAAAACATACAATTCTGTGAACAACAGAGTTTTTACTGCAGAAACACAAAGTAGAAAATCTTGAACAAGCTGAAGGAGACTCGGCCTCTACGTCAGTCTGGTTACTGTAAATGTGAAGAAGCTCAAAGGTCAAACTGTCCTGCAGAGACACATTTCCTCCTTTTAAAGCCTCATCACACAACAGTTACACAAGTAGCAAAGAACAACTTCTTCCAGGAACCACACTTTATTTTGAAAGGCTCCACAGGAAACAGCAGTCTGACTTTAATGCTGGAGACGACAGCTTCACTCCAGGAAATAAAAAAACTACAGTCTGTTTTATGAAGAAAACTGATCATCAACTGTTCAGCACGGCGTTTTTGATCAATAATAAAACCAATAAAATATTGTCATCTACCAATCATGTAGATTTGTCTTCAGACACAAGATTGATCAAAGTCTGCAGGTAAATCAGAAGTGAGCAGAAGTTTCTACCTTCACGTGTTTGAGTCAAAAGACAAAGTTGAAGAGAGAAATAAAGTTTGAAGTAATGATCCGGTTAACAGCAGCTGTCCTTCGTCCTCGGGTCTCACCTCACCGGCAGCTTCAACCCTCTCGGTACCGTTATGTCTGATACGTTATGTAAGTTTCACTTTCACTTTGTCCATGAGCTCACTGCCGGTCGCGCGCACGTCCAGCTGCGTCGTGCACGTTCAGCGTGATGCGGACACTCCTACATCAGTTATTATACAAACCAAGTCCATTTTATTTAATTTTATATGGAAAAACAAATGTCATTTTCTAAACAAAAATATCCAAAGTAACTCCTCCAACCAAGGAGGATTAAATGTTCTTGATTCTAAAACTTCAAATGTAATTTAAAGATGAACTGGATTAAAAATAAATACATAAAAATTAATTATAGCACTTGATTTTTAAATTTAGTTGTTTTTTTTTAAATTGTAGTATTTTCTCATAAAATCTGATTCTGCGGTTAATAAACCACTAATTCAGTTATTTCCCCACACAAATATTTAATCTGGAATAACCATAGTATTAAATATCAGAAGAAATGAAGATTGGATGTTGACTATTTTATCAACAGTTTTAAAAGCAATAACAATAATTTCGCAAAGACTTGGCAAAATGCCTCAAATAAAAAGAAATGGGATCTTTTTTGTTTGTTTGGGTTTTTTTCATGGGTGTGTGTGAGAGTGTGTTTCCTTTACCAGATCACTTGACAGACTACGACAGGACTGTTCTGGACTAATAATGAAGGTCTGGACAAATACTGGAGTTCTTGACTAACACTGGATGTCTGGACTCATACTGGAAGTCTGAACTAATACTGGAAGACTGGACTAAAACTGGAGGACTGGACGAAGACTGGATATCTAGACAAATACTGAATGTGTGATTACAATACAGTTAATCATAGAAATAATGTCTATCATTCTGCCATGTCATTGTTTTTAACTGTAATTTTATTGCCTTTTACTCTTAAACCCAACGTATTGTGGCGGAAATTTACTGGAATCCAATGAGAGAGCAAACAGTTTCAAGTTTAACACAAATGTTTATTTAAAAAAATACACGTTGATCAGACGTACAGAGAAGTCTCAGTTGAGAGTTCTGCCATGGAGAAGAGGAGAGAAGTATTTATATGTTCTGAACCAGGAAACGTCACATGGGTCACAACTATATTCCCCCTAAAAGACAGAGCAGATTGTCTCACAGGAAACACTCCTGCAAGACCCCCTTACTGCTTATCAGACTTAAAGAGGAGGAAGGCAGATGCCTTATCAAGGTGTTAAATCTAAGAGCATGGGAAACAGAAAGTCTGTTGTCTCTGTCATAAATGGGAAACAGAGGGCTCTGTTGTCTCTGTCATAAATGGGAAACAGATGACTCTGTTCTCTCTGTCATAAAATTATCGGGCTACACAGTCAAAAGACAAAGAACAGGCTCGTATTTAAAGAATACTCACTTAGGGTCGGATTAAGTTCAGACAATGTTTAAACTGCTAAGTGGAATAAGTGATTCAAACTAGTACCATGTGAATATAACATTTCTCTCACACGTATCCCATTTCTTTTCAATTTGCACTTGGTGTTTATAATTTATTTATTGTGTAGCACCGAGGGTTTGAGAGTAACGTAATTTCGATTCTCTGTATATTCTTACATGTGGTAGAATTGACAATAAATTTTACTTTGACCTTTGACCTTAAACTGAAATTTTCTGGAGACGTAGGAGCCAGCGGGTCAGTCGGGAAGATGTTTTGGGACAGTTAAAGGACCAGGTCAAGGCGGCATGGTCCGTGAATACTATAAACTCCACCCCTTCGAGGTAGTGCCTCCATTTTTCCACAACCCATACCACGCCCAGGCACTCCTTCTCAGAGGTAGAGTAGTTGCACTCTGCCCATTTCAAGCCTCTAGATGCATATGCAATCACTTTCTCTTGGTCACCTACCCTTTGTACCAACACAGCACCTAATCCAACCTCACTGGCATCAGTGTGTATTTTAAAGGGCAGGGAGGTGTCAGGCTGCATTAGGATAGATGCATTCACTAGGGCCTGCTTCAGCTGGTCAAAGCTCTTTTGACAATTCTCTGTTCTTTCCCATTCCACGGCTTTTTTTAAAAAAACGGTTTCAATCGGATCGCTAGGTCGGAAAAATGGTCTATAAATTTGTGGTATCATCCTACTAGACCTAGGAACTGCTGGAGAGTCTGGATGTTTGTGGGGTTGGGTAGGATGTCACTGCCAACGTTTTCTCGGGATCCACATGTACACCCTGGTCCGAGACAATGTGGCCCAAGAACTTTAGCTCCCGCCGGAGAGAAAAAAAAAGCACTTCTTCTGGTTGAGAGTCAACCCTGCCAGATGGAACTTTCCCAGAACCGCATGGAGGTCCCAGAGATGATGTTCAGGAGTGGGTGAATAAACAATGGTGTCGCCAATGTAAACAACAATTTTTTCCCTTTAGCTCCCCCAGAACTTTTTCCAACAGTCGTTGAAATATGGCCCCTTCATTCTTAAGACCAAATGGCATACAATTGAACTGATATAGTCCCATAGGTGTTATCACGGCTGTCTTGGCCTAAGTGTCAGAAGACATGGCTACCTGCCAGTATCCTGACTTCAGGTCGAGGGTGCTGAAGAAGGCTGCCCGGTACATAGATTCTAGAAGCTCATGAATAATGGGCATGGGATAAGCGCCTGAGTGGGTTTTTGCATTGAGACGCTGGAAGTTTACACAAAACCAAAGAGACCCATCAGGTTTCTTGACCAGGACTACTGGGGCACCCCAAGCTGATTGAGATGGCTCAAGGATGTCATCCCAGTGCATCTGCTACACATGGTCTGCAATAAGCTGCTGTCTGAAAGGTGACACCCTGTATGCCTTGCAGCAGACTGGCACCTCATCAAACGTGAGAAATTTGTGTTCCTCCACATTTGTCTTGCCAGAAGTCCCAGAGCACACCTTTGGCTATGCCTGGAACAGCTCTCTGACCTCTGGCGGGTGGTCAAGAAAGGAAGGTGGCAAGGGGGAGGGAGATGATGTCAAAGTCCCAGCAGATGAAACAGCCACATAAAGACTGGTACTGGACTGGATTAGATGTGAATATGACTCCAGTCTCTCCTGCGGTTGAACCAGGAAAGGATGGAAAGTGTAGCCCCTCGCTCCCTTCACTCCATAGGTTAGTTATTCAAGAAGGTAGCTGTTTTTTTATACAAACTACAGCCCAAAGATGATAGAGAAAGCCTCCTCTCTCTAGAGACCATATCATCTGATGCCAAGAGTATATTAACTTCATCTTCCCCAGAGCCCTCTTTGTCTTCCCATTGGCCAGAGCGAAACTTTTGTTCTCACACAGCTTCAATTGTTCTCCTTCGCGAGCAAGCTCCAGCCATAGGCTTTGTCGCATGAGTGAAAACGTGCACCCTGTGTCTAACACAGCCTGGCTTTGCTTTCCCCTCACAGTCACTGGAATATACAGAAGGGACATTGGTGACCTTGTGCCAGGATGTACCACCACAACTACATCACCAAACTTCCTGGCATCATTAGAGGGCACTTTGTCCTGTGTTCTCTTTAATCCACTTTCCTTGGCCTTTTGCAGATCCACCTTTCCCCAGTATTCTTTAGATGATGTGTAGTCCTTCTCCACCAGGGTCTCAATCTGAACCAGATCAAGATCATCAGTTCTCTAGAAATACAAGCAATAAATAGATGTAAAAAATGTTTTTATGCAGCCCTTTCTTTGAACAACTTTCACTTTACTTTCTTTTGATTCTTTTTAACACAATCAACCACATGACCTGAAACATCATCAGATCATCCAGCATCAGTGAAAGAACGTCAAGGACTTTTGAAAAGTCTGGACTGTAGCAGGACAGTTCAGCACCCGGACTCTTCTCCTGTGGAGCCGTGCTGCTGTGACAGATGCAGAATGTTGTTTAGTGTCGTCATGCTGAAAAACAGAAGACCTTCTCTGACAGAGACGTTGTCCTGATGGGACAAGACCTTTAAAGCCTTTATGTTCTGTACAGCATCGACGGCGCCTTTCCAGATGTGTAAGCTGCCCACGTCAGAGGCACTAATGCAGCCCCGTAGCATCAGAGATGCAGCTGTTTTACATTCAGTCTTTAGGAGATGCACACCAGCATGGTGAATGCTGACATCTAGTGGTGACTCACATTGTCAGGTTTAAACGACCTAACATTTATTAAACACACAATAAGGAAGAAAGACAAAGTCAGTAAGTTTTTCATACATCATCATGGAGGACGGACAGAGAACTCAGCCTCATCTCAGCTGCTCTTGTCTCTGTCCACGCCCCCCCTCTGATGGCCTCTTGAGGCTTTTATTGAAAATAAGGAGGTCACAGATGACATGAAGATAAGCAACTTGTACAAGATATATTCTCTGACGTGTACAATTATCTTATAAGACAAGCAGTATACCGTGCGTAAAATAACAATGAGATTAAACAAAGAGTGTGTTAAAGTTTTAACCCTATCATTTCCCTCCTGCTTAACACAATCTTTGTTCGCCGTCCAAGACCACTTCAGGTGGTCTTCAGTCATGGAGTCATTTTTCATGAGAACAAAGACATTTACGCTCAGAGGGGTTTCTATAAGGCAAAAAAAAGAGATATTAATATCATCATTATCAAAGAAAATTTCATCATCATCATTTTCATCATCATTATCAGAGTCAAGACCCAAAATCGGATACATTTGTGCCACACCGTCTTCCACGGGTGAGATGGCTGTGGTGATCAATCGGTTCAGCAGTGCACGCAGACATCGGAATGCAACAACAACCACACAATGTCAGAAATGCTGAAAATACAGCGATGGATACTAGTACAGAAGATTCCAAGGTTCGGTACTCGCCACATGCATCCAATCAGGAGTCCTACATGGAGGTGTCAAAGACCGGAGTGCTCGTCAGCACTTTTACCATTCAGGGTCCGCAGCCCTCGTAGGGCCTTGGTAAGACTACCATCTGAAGCGTTATCAAAAGTGCAACACTGCTTTCCAAACATGGCACACACACACACCTCCCTTCTCCAGGGCAATCCTGTTCTGGAAAGTCATAAGAGACGTGGCAGACAGCTGTCCAAATACAGCCTCGAACCCGTTCTGTGTCCAGCTTCCTAATTTCTGAACATTGTGGTGGATGTTGTTCATTTTTGTTTAATGTGCACCAAACAGAGGACTCAAATCCTGCTGCTATCTGGTCTACAAATTTATACTTACTGGAACACCCCATGGAACTCATCAATGTATGTGGGATCGTTGTCAGAGGCCCAAGAGGAGCCGTTGGATCTCTTGCTTCTGCGAAGGATTCTCTATGTTACAGCAGACAGTCGTCAGTTCTTCTTCTTCCCCGAGTAAATATTAGTGTAGTGAGGTAAAACACAAGAACAACTATTTTTCAAGTCAGTATTGGAGTATAAAGGTGGTCCGACCCCATCAGGGCAAAAGTTCACTGCTTCTGATTGGCTGTTTACTTTTCTTTGAACGTAAACATGATTTTCATTTAACAAGAGTAAATTTTAATAAGTCCATCCATCATCTATAGCCGCTTTATCCGCTTTTAGGTCACGGGGGTCTGTCGGAGCCTATCCCGACAGATAGTAGGCAAAAGGCAGGGGTCCAACTGGACAGGTCGCCAGTCTGTTGCAGGGCCACATAGAGGACAAAGGACCAATCACACTCACATTCACACCTAGGGAGAATGACCAATGATCAATTAACCTACCCTGCATGTTTTTGGACTGTGGAAGTCGGAGTACCCGGAGGCAACCCACGCCAGGGTGTGCAAACTCCACACAGAAAGACCCACCGGCCCGGGAATTGAACCGGGAATCTTCTTGCTGTGAGGTAACAGTGGTAACTACTAAGCCACCGTGCTGCCCTGTTAATAAGTCACTTAAAAAAAACTTTACAGCTATTAAAGGAAAAATATCTAATAATCTAATAATGATCTAATATCTAATAATGATCTAATAATTATAATGATTTTTTTAATGTAAATATTTAGATATTTGATTGTAATAATTATGCCATAAAGATATATATAATATATATAAAATACAATATATGTTTTATATAAAATCCCTGACGTCTTTGTACAATAGTAAATCTTTACTTAATCTTCTATATGCGCTCAAGAAAATCTTAACAATCTTAAATTTTACTTTAATATTAGAAACTAAATTTAATTTTGTAACTAGCATTTTTTAACAAATGTTTAAATTAATAATCTGACAGTTTAATATTTCATATCTTTGTTCTTCTGAGCTTTCTGTTCGTAATTTTAAAGCCTGGTGTCATCCGGAGCGTAATTGAATATAATCATGTATAAATGATAATTATTTTTGATGCTATTGTAAAGGTGTAATAAAAGCTCATGTAATCTGCAACTCTACTAAATGCAACATTTTATGTGACCAGCAGGTGGCAGCAAATCACTATAGAAACACAATGCTGCAAATAAAACTACTGTAACCTCTAAACCAAAGGGTTGTCCTACTTTATCTTCTTTGTCGTGATCGTACATAGGTACATTCCACATAAAACTGATGTTCAGAGAGAAATCTGACTTAAATCTTTGTGTCACACAAGTGGTGACCTGACAAAACACTAGAGTAAATTTAAACATTTAAACTCTGGCTCATTTCATCTCTGGCTGAGACTGGGAGAGCGGAGGGGGCAGTAGATCTCCACTCGGACACAGGTCCAGGACAGATCAGCCTTGGTCTGGTCTCCTGGACCAGGGTGTCAGTTCAAGACCTGAACCACCCAGTGACTCCAAGACACAACACTGATTATGTGGGCAAGTGTGTTGATCACAAAATGATGTGAAAACCATCCCAACCTGACATGAACCTGCATTCTTTCCATTAATTGTTCATCTCATTCACAGAGGCTTTACAGTTTCAATCTTAAGGATGTTCTTTACAGATTAAAATTCAACCAGGTCAAGTAGATCCTTTCACAGCAGTAGATTAAAGCACAGCTCACTAATATATTAAAACAATGTTAATATACTGTAGTAATCTGGTTTTACAATGCTCCTGACTGGTTCTTTGCAACGCAGTATGGAAATGACTATTGATCCTTCAATGAGCTGGTTTGGTTTCAGCACCACGGTCAGCTCCCAGTAATGAAAATCCATTTATTAAAGCACATCAGCATCCGTCTGCACCGATCTCTTCAAAACAGAGAGAAGGATGTTCCACCCACCACATGGGCTTGTGTGTAGTCCTCCAAAAAAGTAACTTGGCATTAGAATATGAAGTTGGGTAAGTCTGGTACAACTACAATAAACTAGAGGATAAACAGTGGTCCTCAGTGCAACAAAAAGTAGACCATGTCTGAGACTGTTACACATATTTTGGAGATTTTAATACACTGCAACATGCAGACACGTGTTTAAAATGCACAACAGAGAGGATGAGGAACCAAGTTCAAGCTGTAAAGATAAATCTGCATTTCCACCGACCGATGTGGGTCATCCAGCTCTGTTTCCACCACTGGAATCATTTTAGATGCGAGCATCACCACTATTATTTACACCTTTCTGTCTCTTATGTTTTAAGTTTAGCTGCAGAACTGTTGTTATTGCTTGTAAAGTAGGTTACACAACATTTAACTGTAGACATTCATGGTTCAGTCAGCTGGGAAAACGGAGTTCAAGAGGAAGCTGAAGGATCAGAGACGGCTGCAACTTTGACATGACCGCAGGTGACCCCTGTTTCCATCCTGGGGGTCAGTGTGGACATCGTTGAGGATTACAAATATCTTGGAGTACAGTACTGTACAGATCCTCCCTCTGAATGTCAGACACTTGGAGTCAGTGGGTTGATGTGGACTCTTAATAATGTGCAATAATCCAGAGCAACAACTACATCTATGTGCTATATTCTATATTCAGCTGTTGGTAAACTGTTGTTATTTATCACACTGTAGATACATAATCAAATGTTCATGACTATTTATTGTTTAGATATATTTTACTTTATTTTAGTATTTATGTTTAAATGCATTTATATTTTTTACACTTTCCTACTTTGGTACAATGCCCTTGACTTGTTCTTTTAAAGACAGTTTGACTATTGATGCTTCAATGAGACAGTTGGTATATGTGAGTTTGTGGAAATAAATACATATTTAAGTGTTTGCTAAAATTGAAATCACATGCAAATAAAAAACAAATAGTCACAAACTTGAGCAGATATTGTGTATAAAATTAATGATGGAGGGATCCAAATCAAAGCAGAACTAAACTCATTTTCTTACAACAAATGAAGGACGACACCACTATTATATTCTTGATGTGATGAAATTAAATTCTGGGTATCTGCAGTAAAGTTCTGCAGAGTAAAAACTGTTATTATTCACACTGATGAATATTTGAGTCATGTGTTCACATTCTGACTCTGAAACTTATGACATCCAGATTTTAATGATAAAAACTGTAAATGTAGTTTAGACTGGTGCAAATCAACTTTTAACATACTGGTAGGATTGTCTTTATTTCAAGAGAGATGCTTTTTGGGACATCTGTAAAGATGTTTGATCACAGATCAAATATTTGATCCAAACTTAACCAAACTTGTGCTGACAGCTGCTCTGAGATCCTCTGTAAGTGTCGACCACAGATCATCACCAACTCACACACGTCAATATTTAATGAACTCACTGAGATACTAACTAACATTTCATAAACTTACACAAGACTTCAGTTGTTTCTACGACCTAAAGTGTCGACTGGTTGAAGACATTCAGCTGTGAACTGCAGTGATTCTGTTTGGACCCCAACGTTCACCACTTGCAGCTGAATTTAGCTGTTCTGGTTTTATTTTTGGTGTTTTTATTTTTGTCCTTTTCTACATCAGTTCTGTCTCCACTAAAGAGTAAATGCTCCTCCTACTCCTCCTTCTGGCCTCCATCAGAAACCTCACCTCCAGAATCAGGCCTCCAGAACACATGAGCACATAAATGGACACCACCAGGTGACCACTGTGGGGTCCAGGTGTGATACGATCTAGTCTGCAGCAGCTGATGATGTAGACAGACGAGCTGACTGCAAACCAGGAACCAACAAGCTTCCCTCATGTTGCATCCCTGTGACGAGACATCAAGCCACCTGGACCAGATGTAACATGTGAAAAGTTACAAGACGATAGTTTGACAGAAACACGACCACCATGGCATCACTGTTCAGTCCTTCTGTGTCCTGAACTGCCTCCATCCAGGAAACAACACTCCAGGATTAACTCTTGTTCACCTTTGCTGTGTCAATGCAGCTTTCTGGGAATACCACTGACAACTCCTCCACCTGACTACACTGGTCACATGCACTGAGTGTGCACGAGACCAGTGACTTAGATTTCATCAGACTAAACTTTTACTCACATTGTCTCTTTTGTTCTTCATCATTTCACAGTTTTCACCTCAGCGTGTCAGGATCACAGCTCTCAGCAGCACTGAGCTCCAGGTTGAGCTTCTGGATCCCTGCAGACACATAAATGTGTCCTCATTTTCACCAGGAACACAAAGGAAAATGTCAGAAGTTTCTCATTTAACCAGTGATGTCACAACCAGAATGAACTGCAGCACAGATGAACTTCTCTTTAAGAGAAACCTGAGTGGAGACAGAAATAAGGTGAAAATGAAATGAAATAATAGCGTGTGTGCAATAAGAAAATAAATAATATCACATATACCTGAACTACGATCTCAGTATAAAGGACAAGTTGGAGAATGTCTGATGTTCCTGAAGGTTCGGAGGCTTTATTAGGCAGCTGTTGGTGGCTTTTTCTCTTTAAAAAGGCCAGTAAGTGGAGGTTTGTGCAGCTGATATCCCAAATAAGCAGAAGGAGGTTGAAGCTCGTCGTGGAGCAGATGGTGGAGGAGGTTCAAGCTGCTACAGAAGTGATTCCGGAGGTTCAAGGTGGAGAAGTATTCCACAATCAAAACTTAGTGGAGCACAAATGGAAAGCTTTCACAAGACCTAACAAGTGTACTGACACATCTGGACTCCAGCCTGACAGCTAATAGGACAAACTGGTTTATGAACAACGTTGTAGGTGAGGGTCCACTTGGCATCTGCTGCACTTGTGACGGAGATTTAAACCTACCGTAGACAAAAACAGTTGGATCAAGGATGGTGGAAGAGAAAGTGGATTTTTATTGGCGTGTTGAGACTGCAGGAGGCAGTTTAGTCGGCAGTTAGATGAGACAGATGTTGATGAGTTGAGTTTTAACGTTGCAGATTCAGATGCAACACAAAGTTTTGTCTGCTGTCAGATGTTAACGTGGAATTAAAAGTAAAATCCACATATTGATGAAAATTCCATCTATTACGTGTCTCTATATTTCCATACTTAGAGAATGATGATGAAAGCTCATACAGCAACAAACAGAGACGGGAACTATGAAGGAACTCAGGTGCATGTTTACTGGAGCTGAACGTCCAGGGAAAGAGTTCAGGAAAGGAACACTTCCAGTCCGGGAAAGTCGTGTTGAGCTGGGAGACAGAGAAAGGAGAACAGGAGTAAACACGGGATTTTGATTTGCTCTGGAGGACTGGCTCTTTGTCAACTTCAGGTTTCCCCAGTCAGTGGTCAAAGGGGTAAGACGGCGTCCTCCAGAGTCAGGGACAACCCTGAACGCACAGCAGAGTGGCACAGCGGTAGCGTGCTGGGCCCATAACCCAAAGGTTGATGGATCGAAACCATCCTCTGCTAGTTAAGAACCAGAACAAGAGTATCCTGTCTGATTTAAATACTTAAAGAAACTTGTCGAGGCTGTTGTGATCAGAGGTAGAAGCTTTATTTCTTTGATGTTGTGATGGAGGTTTTTACTCTGTGAGGTCATAGTGAGGTCATGATGAGTCCACTCAGGTTGGTCCTGATGAAGCAACAAGAGTTTTTACTTGACAGAAGGAGCAGACAGACAGTCCTGTGACCACAACAATCTTCTGACACCAGTGGGGTTTGTGAGGATGGTGAGACTAGAAATCCTCGTTACACTCCTGTTTCACATCCTGTGTGACTCAAACTGAAGTTCCTTCTGGACTCCACCCAGACAGGTGAAGGACCACATGTGACTAAACACATCATGACCGGTCAGATCAGACAGCCAAGGGAACGTTTGTATACAAGTCTGGAGTTGTGCTCAAACTCAACATTTACATGTTAACTGGTCTTTTAATGACCAGTTACCCAAAGTGAGCATCAGGTAACATGAGTTATTATGGGATGTTTCCATGAGCTGTGCTGAGCTGATACAGGTAGTCTGTGGTGACTGAGTGAAGGTGATTGTTGATAAGAGTTTTCAAACGTAGAAGGAAGCTGATCATTCCAGTTTTCACAGATGAACCATAAAGAGTTGAACATGGAGAATGAGGGTATCGATCCCTCTACCTCTCACATGCGAAGCGAGCGCTCTACCATTTGAGCTAATTCCCCTGAGTTTCAGCTGTTTGAAGCAACTTGATGCTCTGCATGCAGGTTTCCTGTATTTTGAAAGTCTTTGTCTGTGGTTGGACTTACAGATTTAAAAACATACAAAACAAATAGAACTAAAATACAACCAGTAAAAATGATCCGTTTAATCAGAGTTTGTGATACGAAGTAAGACGACACACAACACAAGTAGAGACAGGAAACAAGCAAACGGACAAAATGCTCCAGTTGTTAGTTGTCAAAGTGTTTCTAACAATGTCAGAGGACAAAATGCAGCAAAACAAAATTCTGTTTTCTCACAGCAGCTTGAAAATATACAAACTTCCGCGAGTAAATATTAGTGTAGTGAGGTAAAACACAAGAACAACTATTTTTCAAGTCAGTATTGGAGTATAAAGGTGGTCCGACCCCATCAGGGCAAAAGTTCACTGCTTCTGATTGGCTGTTTACTTTTCTGTGAACGTAAACATGATTTTCATTTAACAAGAGGGAATTTTAATAAGTCACTTAAAAAAACTTAACAGCTATTAAAGGAAAAAAAGCTGATCTAATAATATAATGATTTCTTTATGTAAATATTTAGATATTTGATTGTAATAGTTATGTCATAATGGTATATATATAATATATACAAAATACAATATCATATGTTTTATATAAAATCCCTGACGTCTTTGTACAATAGTAAATCTTTACTTAATCTTCTATATGCGCTCAAGAAAATCTTAACAATCTTAAATTTTACTTTAATATTATAAGTTAAATTAATTTTTTTAAGTTGCATTTGTTACCAAATGTTTAAATTAATAATGTGACAGCGTAATATGCCATATCTTTGTTCTTCTGAGCTTTCTGTACATCATTTTAAAACCTGGTGTCATCCGGAGCGTAATTGAATATAATCATTTATAAATGATAATTATTTTTGATGATATTGTAAAGGTGTAATGAAAGCTCATAGAATCTGCAACTCTATTAAATGCAACATTTTATGTGACCAGCAGGTGGCAGCAAATCACTATAGAAACAATGCTGCAGCGCTACAAATAAAACTACTGTAACCTCTAAACCAAAGGGTTGCCCTACTTTATTTTCTTTTTCGTGATCGTACATATGTCATTCTTAAGGGATTTATGATGACAGAAGTTATTTATGTATTTACAATGCATTTATAATCAAAATACAATATAAGTTACTTTAACTAGTTTCAAGTAAGCAGCTGCATTCAGACTCCTGTAATAAAACAAGCTTTCTATGTAAATGTAATAAATTTCAACCACACGTGTAGGTCTCATTATTTTGATTGGTTTGATTTGATTGGCTATAAATAAGCATAGTAAATATTTAAACATACTGCACTTTACTGTGAGGACTCCTGCAGGGGGACACCACCATGACCCACTGACCTGCAGTCCCACCCTCTGACCATCCCAGTGTTTACCTCCATCTGTCTGTATGGATGTCTCTGTTGGATACCTGCAGACATCCTGACCTGCCGTCCTCGTCTCTGTTTATCACCAACTAACCAAGTATCAGTCATATATACATGGAAGTCTTAGTTCTGCTGCTGACGGGTGGTTGCACTTATGTCTCTTGTTATCAATCATCCAGGAACCATTGAACAAAACAACTGGTCTCCCTGTCGGGGAATCGAACCGCAGTCTTCTGTGTGACAGGCAGAGATATCGTCCACTATATTAGCACGGAGTTCTGTTAAGTGTTTGATCTTGATATGTTTTATTGTTGGCCGGAGGAGGGTTCCCCCTGATGATCCAGGTCCTGATCAAGGTTTATTTCCTCTTAAAGGGGAGTTTTTCTTGCCACTATTGGGCTTAAGGTTTTTCTTCCACCAGGGGAGTTTTTACCTGCCGTTTGCTGAAGCTGATTGCTGGGGGGTCATGTTCTGGGTGACTGGAAAAAATTCCTAGAGACAACTTGTGGTGTAACAGATGCTATATAAATAACATTTCATTCAATAGAAGTCACAGTCTCAACAAGCAAAAACTGAATGTTGACACATTTAAACCACAAAGTTCCTCCAATGACAAAAACATCTGACGGGACTGATCACTCAGATGTGATGTCAAATACTGGTTTGTGTCCCAACTCACCTACAAGAATGCTGAAAGTGACGGGAATTCCTCCATCAGTGAACCTGACAAGAATCTATACATAGGTGGAGACATAGGTGGGTGATGGGTGGAGGCTTCTCTTTGCTACAGTCAATCTGTGTCAATATGTGTGTCTAAGATCTTGGAAAAGTTTCTGATTGTAGACAACATTTGGGGACAGGATGTTGTGCCCCAGATGGGACCTTGAATTTTAGGACACAATGCAGGAATATGACATTAATGTTTTAATAGCAACTTTTTTTTAAAAAGCACAATAAAATTCAGGATTGAAGATCAGACACAAGACTTTTCATCCTGACCAGGCATTCATGACCTCCAAAAACTGTTTTACATAGAACCTACAGCAGGATGCAAAAGAAACATTAAAGGTACATTTAGAACAAAAAAAAAAAACAATAAGGAAAAAAAAACATACTTGTAAAAGTGTGTAGGCATATCTAAAAGAGTTGGTAGTTTGAGCGTAAATGACAGCTGTGGCTTCTCAGCTGTCTTTTACGGCACGTCTGCTGTCACATTTCTGTGTTGCTGATCTGAAGCAAACAGCAAAAACATGTGTATGGTGTGATTTTACCAGTGAGGAACTTGTTGAAATAAATGGAAAGGTAAATAACACAGTTTATTTCCTTGGTTTAGACAGTTATATTCTGGGCTTTTATGTTTATCACTTATGTCACATCATCCTTCCTCAAGCAGGCTTTACTCTGGTCCAGCTGCAACATTGAGAAGCTTCTTCCGCAGGAAACTGCTGATGGTGTCTGACTGAAACCTTTTGATCTTGTTATCAGTCATCCAGGAACCATTGAACAAAACAGCTGGTCTCCCCGCCGGGGAATCGAACCCCGGTCTTCTGCGTGACAGGCAGAGATACTGTCCACTATACTAACAAGGATTTCCGCTAAGTTCTTGATCCATATGATCAATATGCGCAATACATAATAATTATTAAATAAATTATAATGTTTTTGTAAGGAAGAGGAGGAGGAAGATGAAGAGGTTTAGTAATGCTGCTGATAAAGTTGTATTAATGGTTTCTGTCCAGTGCTGAAATGCTGGACACTCACACACTCATATTTGACAGCAGGACATGGTTATTGGAGATTCTGCCTCTACACTGCAACATTCCTCCAGATTGAATCAAGACGTATTAAATTGTCTCTGCAAACATGAAGTTTCACCGTATAGATGTTGAACAGAGGGTAAATTTTCACAACTTGTTGCATCAGATTTCTTGACCTGATCAGCCACGCCAGTGCAGCAGATTACAGAGCTGCTGACCGGTGCTGAGTTACTGTCAACTAGCTCCACTAGTGGTCATGGATGTAATGCAGGTTGTGTCACATATTTGTTGGGGTACGTGCATGACTGATGTGCCAAACAACACAAACAACATGATACATGTGACATGATGCGTACACATACGTGTTGTTAACTGCAAGTATATTCCAGACCTTAGACTTAACATGAAGCCGACCCACAGAGCAGACCTGTCCCCAAAGACTTGAACCTGAGTGGCTTTTCCTCCCAGACTCTGATTATCTGAGGTCAGACAGCCGTCAAAGGAAACTGGACAAGGAAACGTTTGTATACACGTCTGGAGTTGTGCTCAAACTCAACATTTACATGTTAACTGGTCTTTTAATGGACCAGTTAACATATAAATGGGAGTGTCTCATAAACCAGTGGTAATCATTGTAATTTTCTCCCAACTGAAATCAGACAAGTCAGTTTTGTTAGTGGTTGTGTTCGGGCCGCTGTTTCCTGCATGAGTTTGACCACGGCAGCTCTCACCTAAAGTCTCTATGTTGAATTGAATCAGAAAAATTAGTCTGAGATTTATTATTGTACTTAGGTCACAACTGACTTGCCTGGACTGTTCACACCACTTTAGGTTCATACTGGTGGAGACACCTACATGAACCATTCATACCAGGTCCTAACTCCACGATGCAGGGACAGGTCTTCACAATTCTTAAAGTTCTTAAATATTCCAAATCTAAAACAAATCTGCAATCTTTTTCTTATAGATAAATGAAATTCATTAAGTTTATGTTTCCTTATGTTTTTTCCTCTTTGATGGAGATCTCCATCACAAAGTAGCAGTTTCAATGATAATAATAATAGTAGAAACCCAAAAATCACAGCATCAAGAGAAAAGGAAGGTTTATCCTTTAACACCAACACGCCGTCTTTTGTCTACATTTTTATTGTTTGATTTATGTGTAGTTTGTTAAAATAATATGTTTTGAGGAATGTTGAAAAATTACTTAAACAAAAACATGAACTGGACCAGAAAGAGGAGATAATAAAGAAAAGGACAGAGAGATCTGCTGTTCAGGTAGGATGGAGGTCTTCAGGGTCTCAGGAAGCAGTGTGAAAGGCAGCAGATGTAAAAGTCTGGATGGTCTGGATCCTACATGACCAGAGGGGTTTGTGCTGCTACTGATGCAGAGGTTGACTCATTTGTACCTGATGGCATCTAACAAAGTCACAGTTGATGTTGGATCTCCAGCAGCCCAGCAGAGGCCGCCTGAGCTCCTGATGACTCCTGATGTGAAGACTGTTGACAGACCGATGACGGTGAGAGTTTCTCTCCATGACGTCACAGTAAAATCACATTTCTGCTGTGCTGGTGCAAAAGTTTGATGGAGATCCTCTTCATTATTTGTGTTTCCATTGTCCTGATATTTGAGCAAAATCCAAATATTACAAAGTTATACCTGTAATGGAAACTCTTCTTATTGAAGAAACTGCATATATCACAAAAACCTTTTTTACACTTTCACAAGATGGTTTTTTTAGGTGTTTTTTTTTTTGTTTTTTTTTTTTATGCACATTTCTGGCAGCACTGAATTTGCGTAGTTGTTAATCTGAAGTCAAAATTCAGTATCCCACTGTTTTTGGTCTCATTAATACGATGTAGCTGTGCTGTAACACTACTTGTTAAAGTTATGAATATATTATTACATGATTGCCTTCAGTTGTACTTTTCTACTGTCTGTATTCACAAGATTGTAGTGTTGGTTGCAAGAGAAAAGACAGGAACACCCAAGATTAAGATCCACAGTATGTTTAAAAAACGGTTCCAAACTGTTTTTGTTTCTCTATCTGTCATCTATCTTGCATTCAGGCCTTATGCTGGTTTGCAACAAATCATGGGACCCCCCTGTTTCTCTGTGAAGAAAGAAGCCGCTGCAAGGGAGAAGGGAGAATAGCTACATGTGTGTGTGTGTTTACACATCTGTGCCGGCCTTCCCCCCCTTTGCAAAGGTTGACCAGGAATACTGTCTCTCGTGTGGTTCATGTCTATCCTCATGGAGTCGTAAAACCCTATCAGTTTTTGTGTCAAAATATGGGATCATAACATACGCGCCCGCTGCCAGGAGGTGACGACACGCCGAAGCCCATGCACGGCCAGAGTCAACAAGACCTGAAACAAAAACCTGGGAGGTGAATTCTTCGCCAGGCCGGCACTATTAGGTCAAACTTTTTCTGGCAACGGCGGATTGACAAGATCCGAACGGAGAGAAACAAACCACCGGAGAAGTAAGAGATTGTTTTTAAACGCTATTGTTAAGGGTCAGGAGTGGTCCTGTTTTCCTGTTTCTGTTGAGAAATTCTGAGTCCTGAGAAAAGAGGAAATAAAAAAAGGGAGGGTAAAGTTTACGCTTTCTTTGAGAGAAAGATGTTCCCTGGAGTAATGGGAAAAGAGCTCTTGTGGTGTGAGTCAGTTGTGTAATGGGTGCTGTCCAGTGCTGAAATGCTTGACACTCCCCCAGTTCCTACATCTGTCTTCAGTCGTCATGGTAACACAGAGTCCTTCATTTCAGACGACGGTCCACAGATCACTTCTGCTGCTTTCACCTCATCTCTTCCAAACAAAGTTATATCTTATAGCAGGTAAAATCACTGTTGAGTAAAGATGTTGAAAACTTGAGACTGAACAAGCTGCTGTACTCGTCTTTTTCTTTCACAGTGTCTCTTAGTCCATCATCTTTTTGAGCCACAGTTCGTTGTTGAATGTTCTGCTGGATCTTTCCGGTGCAAACCTGGAAAACATCACACATGCAGCTGCCAGTTATCTTCAAACTGACTCACGTGCACGTTGACTGGAGGTGTTCATGCAGCTGTTTGTGAAAAGAGGAAGGAATGAAAAAAAAAATTCTCTTTTGAGCACTTTAATGAGTGCTACGTAGAACTTCCTTATGCACTATTCAGTGATGTCATCAGGGAGATCAGGTGTCTTTGATGACGTTCCAAGGCTACATGACCAAGTAAGTATTTAGATCCATATGCATCTGATTGAGGGAACTGATTGGCTCAAGACCAAGATAACATGTGCACGTTCCCAAACACAGCAACAGCGCCCTCTTGTGTGTTCTGTTTCACTGAGCATTGATTTGCTTTGATTTCCAAATTTGATATAAAATAAATAACTAGGTAATATGTCTTAATATGGTGGAATAATTTCTAATTGTTGAGTTGAACATTTCAACAAAGTAACCGACTGAAGAGACCTGATCTCTACTCATGTCAACCATCATATCTGATTTGGAGAAGCTGTGAAAACCTTTTACTGATCGTAAATAACTAACAAACATCTTCAGAGCTGAACTTTGAATTAGATCAGCTTAATAAGGATATCAGTTTTAGCTATTTAATGAAAATATATTCCTTCTTTTCAATAAAATATTGTAAAATACTGTCTATAACTCAAATACAAAATCTGGAAGTAAAAGATACTCGGGACAGGAGTTTTGGAGCGTGCATCTTGTTTTTAAAAGGATGAGTTTCTGCTCCATTGTTCAACACATCTTATTAATGTAATATGTTCTTCTGTTGGATCTTTGTCTTTCTGCATCTCTGCTGCATCTTTGCAGCATCATTCTCTGTGATGGCTCTCATTTCCTGAAGACAAACATCTTTCTGATTTTCTTTCAGTGTGTTTTGAGAACCGACAGACTCAGTCTTGTTTCGCGTTCCTTGTTATTTTGATCTGTCAAAAATGTCTCTTTCTTCAGCACAATGTTTTTGTAAGGAAGAGGAGGAGGAAGATGAAGAGCGTTAGTAGTGCTGCTGATAAGCTTTGATTAATGGTTGCTGTCCAGTGCTGAAATGCTGGACACTCCCACACTCATATTTGACAGCAGGACCATAACTTTTTCCAGGTGGGATCAGAACTGTATCTCCCACTGTCTTAGCTCACATTATTTGAAATCAATGATAGTTTATTTATATCATAGCACTTTTTTAATTTGTTCAATTCTAAAAATGATTACATCTATAAGCTGCTGTAAATTCTCTTTTTCACAGAAAATATTTGTATCATCAGCTAACAGAAAAAGTGCAGTACTTTTGACACTTTGCATATCTCCTTTATATATCAAATAGAGTTTAGGTCCCAATACTGACCCCTGGGGACTTTACAAACAATGTCCTTAAAAATTATATTTCCGTGTTGTCACAGGTTTTCAGACATCATCTTACAGCATTGGTGGAATAGTGGTCAGCATGGCTGCTTCCCAAGCAGGTGACCTGGGTTTGATTCCCAGCCAATGCAAGAAATAGTTGGTCCTTGTTAGATTATTTTCTTTACTGGATGAAGGAACCTCAGAAGTCTTTTTTTCATGTGTTTTGATTTCATTGATTTATTTATTCAGATTTATGTTGTTGCTATTGTCTATTTTAATAAACACCAACATGATCCACTGACCTGCAGTCCCACCCTCTGACTGGTGGGATACTCACTAACTAATTTATTTCAGTATTTACAGTATTTATGTAAACAAAGTAGTTAGAATACAAACATGAGTGACTTTATATACAGACTTCCAAGAGAAACCTTCAACTCCTCCAGACTTGTATGCAACTTCTTTGTCCAGCAAAGACAAATGTCTGCAACACATGTGAGTCACCACTAGATGTCAGCATTAACCATGCTGGTGTGCATCGCCTAAAGGCTGAATGTAAAACAGCTGCATCTCTGATGGTACGGGCCTGCATTAGTGCATCTGACATGGGCAGCTTACACATCTGGAAAGACGCCGTCGATGCTTTACAGCACATAAAGGCTTTAAAGGAACTAAATGTTTGCAGCAAAATGACAATTAATTTTGAAGTTGGAGGATAAAACAAAATGAATAACTATTTCCATCCTGTGATGAGACTCTAACATGGCTCATCTACGGACCAACAGAGGACATTTGAACTAAGTGTCTAAAAGTGTATAAAAGCAACTGTTAAACAGGAGTCTTTGTTCAGTCACTGAAACAGTGTCATAAGACACAATCTACTGTCGACAGGAGGAGACCTCATGGACTGTTTCTAACATTTATTTGCTCATAAAAACATTCCAGTCAGGTTCTAAGGAAGCTGACACCAGGAATTGTTCCCCTTTTGCATCTATCGACAGTAGTTGGCGTTGATATTGATGGTTGATTTGTACGGACGAGATGGCAGCAACCAGACTGAGATTTATCTAAGTGTCTTAAAGAATAACCAACTCTCATGTGACCACATCATAAACAGTTTAATATTATTTATGTATCCACAAAACCACCTCACTGAGCTGCAGTCAGCAATCCAGATGCTGAAACAGCTTTGGACAGAGGAAAACAGCTGCTTATATTTGACATTTTACAGAAATACAGATTTCAAAGAAGTTGTATTCAGTGAACAAAGCACAAAAGAAACCAAAAAAAACCCCATCCTTTTTCAAAACAGTTTTCTTGACTCACTGAATCATTAAGTGAAAAAACGAGAAGTGAAAACAAGGTTACAGACGACGTCAGGAGGTTCGGTCCAGTTCTTCTCAGTCTAGGAACCATATAAGCACATTACTGTTGTTGGTTTCTGCTTCTACTGACAAATGGACATAAACATCATCACAGTTCAGTTGAACACCAACAAGGCCGACCTCCGTGACCCTGAACATGAAGAAGCAGTTCTAGATAACGGATGGATCATTTGATTCATCTGGGTGAGAGTTCACACATAAACAAACACTCGACCACGACAGAAAACTGACAGTCCAGTAGTGGTGTCATGGTTGGAACAGGAAGTGGTGTGAATACAGACCAGGATGAACCCTGGCTGCTCACCAGACCTGTGCTCGGATCTGTCAGCAGCTGGAACGTCATCTGGGCTGATTGCAGCTCAGTGGTTCCTCTCTGATGTCACCGTTTGTCACATGTGCAGCAAACTAACTGCAGCTGACACCAACTGAATGATCTCAGCTGAACTGAGCTGCAGAGAAACAACATGCTGGTGTTCACTGGGAAGCTCTGACGGGAAACAGACGGAAAAACAACATGTGGATCCTGAAATAATGGCAGCTTCCATCGTTAAAAGACCGGAAGAGGAAGAAGTTTCCAAGGAATCATTCAGAACCGTTTGACAAACATTTGATTGATGTGTTCTGAAGAAAACAGAGACAGACATGTAGAGACTGAACTATCTGTCCAACAGAGACAGTTTCTCGGACAGGAGGAGACTCCTGATACTAAACTGGACACAGAGACACTGAAGAACCAGAACAGAACCTGAACCCAGGATAAAGAGGTTCAGTGAACGTGGTGTTGAAGGTGTGGAGGTGGGTCAGTCTGTCAGAGGAGACGCTGTAGAAGGACAGAGTTCCAGCAGGAACGTCCACATACACGGCTACTCTGTCAGAGACTGAGGAAGAGGAGGAGGAAGGTGTTCTTCTGTTATTGTGAAAGACAGAGTACCGACCATCACAAGAAAGGAATAGACTCCAGGAATGATCGTTCCGTCCAAACACACAGTCAACAGAGATTCCTTTCTTTCTGATTCTTCTGTAACTCACTGATATACAAACACTTCCGCTCCTCTGGACCTCCCAGTAACAGCGACCAGTCAGAACTTCACTACACAGCAGCTGACAGACATCAAACCTGTCTGGATGATCAGGATACGACTGATCCTCCTTCACATACGTCATCTTCCTGTTGTTGTCAGACAGTTTGATGTGTTTGTGGACTGTGTTTGTGTCGATGGAGAGTTGACAGGAATCTGATGGAGAGAACAAACACCACCCAGCTGCAGTTATTATTGATCTGTCATTGATCATCGATGGTTTCATGAATGAGTGATGTGACAGTGTGAAGATGGTTGAATGTGTGAATGAAATCAAAACACACTAACTCTTCCATAGACCTGGTCTCAACCATCGTGGTCCAGCAGGCTCCACCCTGAAAGGAGGAGGGGTGTCAGACCAGCACAGTCTCTCTCAGCAAACATGGACATTTTTTTTTCTTTGGAAGTGTCGGAGCTGTTGGAGAGCCGCTCCATGATTATTATCTCAGAGGAGGCAGAAGCTGACAGAGCTTAACACAACAACAGATGTGAGTGAAGGACAGAGACGTCCTCCTCCATCAGACACCGGAAGTCTGCAGCAGCTGTGTCCATACCTGAGAGTGTCCAGTCTCCAGCGTGGATCCTCCAGTCCAGCAGACAGAAGCTTCACTGCTGACTCTCCTGGATGGTTGTAGCTCAGGTCCAGCTCTCTCAGATGGGAGGGGTTGGAGCTCAGAGCTGAGACCAGAGAAGCACAGCCGTCCGACGTGAGCAGACAGCCTGACAGCCTGCAGACACACAACACAACACACATGCAGATACTCTGAGAGAACTGCTCTGAAACTGAAGCTGACTCTGTCCTCGTGTTCACCTGATGGTGGCGCTGAAGGACCAGTCAGTGGATCAGCAGAAACACTGGAATTCACCCCAATCAGACAAATGTTGTTGGGACGTTTCAGTCTGAACTAAACTGGTGGATGAACATCAACATACAGAGAGTCCCACTGCTGCTGAGGCCGACAGCATCCAGACATGGAGAGAGACGTGTGGAGAACATCATGTGACCTGGACGTGTGACATCACACTCCATGGTTGACGTGTCTGTCCTCAACACTTTAGTTAGTTTTATAGTCAGATAAGTCAGCTGTGGTTAAAGGTCACGTTAATGAGGTTCATTTCAGGGAAAGAAACATTTTACTTTGGGACTATTTTCTCAACCAAACAGCGTTTGTGTTTCCAGGGACGTCATTTGGTCTGAAATCCATCCATCCATTATCTATACCCGCTTTATCCGTTTCCGGGTCACGGGGGTCTGTCAGAGCCTATCCCGACGCATAGCAGGCGAAAGGCAGGGGTACACCCTGGACAGGTCGCCAGTCTATCCAGGGCCACATACAAACAACCAATCACACTCACATTCACACCTAGGGAGAATTTAGAAAGATCAATTAACCTACACTGCATGTTCTTGGACTGTGGGAGGAAGCCGGAGTACCCGGAGGAAACCCACGCAAGCACGGGGAGAACATGCAAACTCCACACAGAAAGACCCACCGGGCCGGGAATTGAATCGGGAACCTTCTTGCTGTGAGGCAACAGTGCTAACCACGAAGCCACCGTGCTGCTTGGTCTGAAATGTTCATGAAAATCTTTTCCATGTTTTAGTTCTAGTGGTGATGCTGAACGCTCCGTCGATGCGTCATCATCAACTTCATTCTGGACCATCTTCCAGAGAAAGTCCACGTTCATCCAGATCCTGGTTTTCTCTTCTACCTTTCACTCAGCTGCACCACAGCGGTCCACCGAGACCTCATGGATGATGTCACATCATCGCTGCTGGTTTCAACTCCACATAACAAACATGGAATCAATCAATTGTTCTCATGATGTTGATTTCTGTCACTTGTGTTAACTCTGAATAAAAGTTCAGCTCGTTCACTGACTTGTTACCATTCAATCATCAGAAATGGATCAATGACAGAATCTGAATCAGTCCAGAACCTTGTTGACGTCCAGACAGACTGAGTCCAGGTTAGAGAAGAGACACTTCTGCTGCTGAGGTTGGTCACCATTGGACACTTATTTGTGCTCCAGTTGGATCATTTTAGGGTAAATAATTTAATATTAAATAGGAAACATTTCAAAGTCTGACATAAAAGTCTTATTTGAGAACTTTTATTAATAAAGAAAATATCAGACTAGAAAAGAGAGCTTAGAGATGTTCACATGTGGACAAACTTGTTGATGCTCTAGGGTTATAGAAAGAAAAAAAAACACCAACGATCACTGAAATAACTTGAAACTTACTAAAGTACAAAAAGAAATGTATTTGGACTTGGTGGAGCCCTTCTCCTCATCATCACCAACACAGTTGTGATGACTGTCTGCAGGCTTCAACCCGATCTGAACCCAGTTACAATTATTACAATTCTCTCTCCAACAATCCTTCAACATCAACCACAGTTATAACGGTCAGCAGTTCGACACTTGAGGGATTCTGACCTGAGAGACTCCAGTTTACAGTGTGGACTCTCCAGTCCAGGACACAGCTTCTTCAGTCCTGAATCCTGCAGGTGGTTGTTACTCAGGTCCAGTTCTGTCAGACTGGAGGACTGAGAGCTGAGAACTGAGGACAGACCTGCACAGACCTCCTCTGAGAGGTTACAGTTACTCAACCTGCAGAGGAGAGTAAAGGAAAATATTTATGTCATTTAAACTTTGATTTTGTCATTCAACAAATGAATAAATCATATCATTTAAATGAATACTGATTAAATCAACTATTGATCATTAAGTATCGCTGCACTACAGTCTTAATCAAAGTGATCGCTGCATTCGTCTTCATGTAAAGTTTCCTGAGATGAATTATTGTTGAGAACTGGTCCTACATGAACCTGAACTCAGCTGAACAGTGAACTGAACTGATTTTCTCCATGAACACAACATTTGATTGTAATTAAAACAGATGTGTCTGTGTTTGTCCTCACAGCACTTTCTTGGAGGCTTTGACCACTGGCAGCAGCCTCAGGAGAACCTCCTCTGAAGCAGAGTATTTCTTCAGGTCAAACACTTCCAGGTCTTCTTCTGATGACAGTAAGATGAAGCCCAGAGCTGACCACTGAGCAGGAGACAGTTTATCTGTGGAGAGACGTCCTGATCTCAGGAACTGTTGGACCTCCTCCACCAGAGAACCTTCATTCAGTTCATTCAGACAGTGGAACAGATTGATGCTTTTCTCTGCAGACAGACCGTCACTGATCTTCTTCTTGATGTATCCAACTGTGTCCTGATTGTTCTGTGAACATCCTTGTTTTGGTTTCAACAGACCTCGTAAGAGAGTCTGGTTGGTCTCCAGCGAAAGGCCAAGGAAGAACCGGAGGAACAAGTCCAGGTGTCCGTTTGGACTCTGTAAGGCCTTGTCCACAGCAATCTGATAGAGGAGACCCTCATTTCTTGTTTTTAACCATCTGAAGATGTTTTTTGGTTCTTCCAGCAGGATGATTCCAGAGTTGATGAAGGTCTGATGGACATGAAGAGCAGCCAGGAACTCCTGAACACTCAGATGGATGAAGCAAAACACCTTGTGCTGGTACATGTGTTTCTCCTCTTTAAATATCTGTGTGAAGACTCCTGAGTACACTGAAGCTTCTCTGATATCGATGCCACACTCTCTCAGGTCTGACTCATAGAAGATCAGGTTTCCTTTCTGCAGCTGCTCAAAAGCCAGTTTCCCCAGAGACCCCATCATCTTCCTGCTCTCTGGACTCCAGTGTGGATCTGTTTCAGCTCCTCCGTCATACTTGATCTTCTTCAGTTTGGTCTGGACCACCAGGAAGTGGATGTACATCTCAGTCAGGGTCTTGGGCAGACCTCCTCCCTCTCTGGTTTCCAGGACTGTCTCCAGAACTGTAGCAGTGATCCAGCAGAAGACTGGGATGTGGCACATGATGCGAAGGCTTCGTGATGTCTTGATGTGGGAGATGATCCTGCTGGTCTGCTCCTCATCTCTGAACCTCTTCCTGAAGTACTCCTCCTTCTGTGGGTTGGTGAACCCTCTGACTTCTGTCACCATGGAAACACACTCAGGAGGGATCTGATTGGCTGCTGCAGGTCGTGTGGTGATCCAGAGACGAGCAGAAGGAAGCAGGTTTCCCCTGATGAGGTTTGTCAGCAGCACATCCACTGAGGTGGACTCTGTAACATCAGTCAGGACCTCATTGTGTTGGAAGTCCAGAGGAAGTCGACACTCATCCAGACCGTCAAAGATGAACACAAGCTGGAAGTCTTCAACGCTATAAATGTCTTTGGTTTCAGTGAAGAAGTGATGAACAAGTTCCACCAAGCTGAACTTTCTCTCTTTCAGCACATTCAGCTCTCTGAAGGTGAATGGAAACATGAACCGGATGTCCTGGTTGGCTCTGCCTTCAGCCCAGTCCAGAGTGAACTTCTGTGTTAAGACGGTTTTCCCGATGCCGGCCACTCCCTTCGTCATCACGGTTCTGATTGGTTCATCTCTTCCAGGTGGGAGTTTCAGGACGTCTTCCTGTCTGATGGTGGTTTCTGCTCTGTCTGGTCTCCTGGATGCTGCTTCAATCGATGTGACTTCATGTTCATGGTTGACCTCTCCAGTCCCTCCCTCTGTGATGTAGAGCTCTGTGTAGATCTGCTGCAATAGGGTTGGGTTTCCTGCTTTAACAACCCCCTCAAACACACACTGGTACTTCTCCTGCAGCTTAGACTTCAGTCGCTTTTGACAAACTGCAGCAGAAACATCTGAATACAAATAAAAAAAAAAAAAATTAGTGTTTCATTAAGTTAACACAACAACTTAATTCTCCTAAAGAACCAGGTTTGAACCGACACTGATCAACTAGAACTTTACGATGAGCTGTCCAATACTGACTAGAATCACTTTTACCACCAAAACACCTTCTGAACATTCTGGACATGGACGTGACAAGAACATCTGGGAGTCCTTGAGTTTCTAAGACCAGGAAATTTGCAGTAGAGCCTAGATGGGGTGTGGGTTGTTGTGTTCTTGTTGTTGTGTTGTTGTTGTTGTGGGTCTCTGTGAAGTGGGATTTCCAGGTTTAGGATTTGAAAACACCGGAAGATGATCTGATCAATAATCTGTAGAACCATCAAGACAATCTGGAGTTCACCAGAATTCCTGGAAGAGGAAAACCAGGACTAAAATCTTCCATTTATCTGTTGGTGTTGGTGGGTTAAACATATTTATTGAGGTCCACTGCTGTCCCGTACGGGGAGGATGCTCCTGTAGGGGGTGCTGTTTCCTCACTTCATCTCTCAGTGGTTTTAATGTTGTGGCTCATCTGTGAATGTTGTTCATCTCCTGAGACTTTCTGGGTCATTTATCCAGCAGATTTACTGTTCAGAGAAATCCTCTTACTGCTCTGCAGACGCTCAGCCAGCTCCTCCTGCTTCATTCTCCTCAGGAAGTTCGCTGTGATCTTCACAAATGCCTCTCTGCTCCTCCTCTGTTCTTCATCCTCACCCTCCAACAGATTCTCCAGGGATTCCTCGTAATCTGGACTCAGGACTTTTTGGATCTTCTTCAGCTCGTTCTTCACAAAAATGACAATGTTGTCCTCCAGCAGCTGGAACAGAAGACCACATGAATGACACAATCAGACTGAAACCATGGAGACAAACATCAGATCCATGTTGGACAGACTGACAGTCCATTGGTCTATGAAGAGCAGCTGGAGATGAACACCAACAGAACAGATGGAGAAGAAGTTGTTGTTCATGTACAGACCAGAAATATGGAGTCCAGCTGTGTTGGATGCTGCTGGACAGACGGACCACTAGGAGGCTCTGAGCTCTGCTGGTCCACTCTATGGAAAAATCAATTCAATTAAATTCAATTTTATTTATATAGCATCTATTACAACACAAGTTGTCTCCAGGATCTTTCCAGAGACCCAGAACATGACCCCCGAGCAATTATTACATAAACAGCAGGTAAAATCTTCCCTAGTTGAAGAAAAACCTTAAGCCAAACAGTGGCAAGGAAAAACTCCCATTTAAGAGGAAAAAACCTTGAGCAGGACCTGGCTCATGAGGGGGGACCCTCCTGCCGAAGGCCAGCCGGATAGAGCAAGAAATAAGAAAGAATAGAGACATAGAGACACCGTCAAAGGTACAAGACAGGATACAATAGTAACTATCATCAGTAGTCCAATTAGACTGCTTTGTATATGGGTGATATATGGATAGATGGTGATCCAAGGGGATGAGGACTGCAGGTCGGGATGTCAGCAAGTATCCAACAGACATCCATAAAAACAGGTGAAGGCAAACACTGGGATGGTCAGAGGTGGGACTGCAGGTCAGCAAGCAGCTCCTGAGGCTCTGGTCCGCAGGACATGCAAAGAAGAGGAAAAGAAGGGCCAGACAAGCACAAAAACTACAAGAACAATGGACCACAATTATGCATATGAGATACTGTTAATAACTGAGGGTTGAGGTGAAGAAGAGACAGAGAAGGCAAAGAGAAACAGAGAAGGTGAAAGGCACCACTCAGTGGATCATGTTGGTGCCCCCCTGCAGTATAGGCCTATAGCAACATATCTACACCGAAGCTGTTTAAGATGAGCTGCTCTAGTCTGGTCCTGTAGCTGCAGCTTTGACTACTGGCCCTGACACATTAAGGTACTAAATATAAACTAACTGCATGCTTTATTAAACAGAAATGTTTTAAGTTTAGTTTTAAAGGTGGAGGTGGTATCAGCCTCCTTAACCCAAACTGGAAGCTACATTTGGATACTCTAGGAACTACGAGTAAACCTGCACCCTACTACTATCAGGTCTTGCAAATATCACGGCGCTAGGCCATTTTGGACTTTATATGCAAGTAATAAAATTTTGAATTGGATTTTGAAGTTTTCCGTGGAGCCAATCGAGGGAAGTTAAACTGGAGAAACGTGGTCTCTCTTGTTGATTCCTGTCAGCACTCGCGCTGCTGCATTTTGGATCAGCTGGAGGCTGTTCAGAGAATTACTTGGACATCCAGCCAACAACACATTACAGTAATCTAGTCTAGAAGATACGAACGCATGAATTACTTTTTCAGCATCACTCTGTGAGAGGATGCTTTTAATCTTTGTGATATTATGGAGAGGGAAAAACGCTGTTTTACAAACCTGATTAATATGCTGTTTAAATGACAATTCCTGATCAAATATAACGCCAAGGTTTTGCACAGTTTTACTGGAGGCCATCGGAAGACCATCTAATCCCTTCCTAAGCTGTTTGGGACCACAAACAACCACTTCTGTTTTATCAGAATTTAGTAGCAAAAAATTTCTGGACATCCAGTCCTTGATGTCCTTAAGACACATCTGAAGTTTGTCTAATGGTTCTTTTTCAATCGTGCTTCATAGACAGATACAGCTGCGTATCATCAGCATAACAATAAAAATTAATGCAGTGGTTCTGGATAATACTTCCCAAGGGCTGCATGTATAAACTGAACAAGATTGGCCCTGGCACTGAACCCTGGGTGACACCATAGCAGACCCTTGTCTGTACGGAAGAAACCTCATGAACATGAACAAACTGGAATCTATCAGACAGATATGATTTAAACCAATCTAGAGCCGTCCCTTTAATCCCAACAACATACTCTAGCCTCTGCAGTAAAATGCTGTGATCTATAGTATCAAAAGCAGCGCTGAGGTCCAGCAGAACCAGTATGGACACTAACCAATTATCTGAGGCCATAAGAGGTCATTCGAGACTCGAACCAGTGCTGTTTCTGTGCTATGATGCATTCTGAACCCTGACTGAAAAATTTCAAATAGATCATTTCTATACAAATGGTCACACAGCTGGCTTGCAACTACCCTTTCCAGAATTTTAGAGATAAATGGAAGGTTGGAAATTGGTCTATAGTTAGCTAAAATGTCTGGGTCAAGAGAGGGTTTTTTAAGTAATGGTTTGATTACTGCGACTTTAAATACCTGTGGCACATATCCCAAGACCAGGGATAAGTTGATCTGTTCCAGTATTGTCGCACTAATAAGAGAGGATGATTTAGCTCTATTGATGAATGAGAGAACAGAAACGTGGGTTATGTTCATTATCCTCTATTAACACTGAAAAATAGGCAGTTCTAGCTTTGCAAAGCGCTTTTTTATACACTATTATACTATCTTTCCATGCATAATAAATATCTACAGACCTACTAGAGTACCACTTTCTTTCCATTTTACGCACTTTCTGTTTTAACATACAAATATGTGAGTTAAACCAGGCAGTTAAGCTCCTATGGTTAGAGACCCTCTTTCTCAAAGGAGCAACTACATCTAAAGCTGTGTGCAACACATCTGCATCATGAAGAATTAGCTCACATCATATCTGTCCACACAGAGACAAACGAAAGCTGAAGGTCCATGAAGACATGTTTGGATTAGGACAGTCAATCAGAGGACTGGCTGTGGTGGTGAAGGTTTACTGGTCCTGCTGGTCCCACTGAGAACGTACATGTGACCTCAATGAGAGCTCTGCTGATTCACAAATTTACAGGATCCAATTCTGCTCCAAGAAAAGTTCCAACAAAATCTAGAACATGGACAACTGATGGAGACATGAACCAGCTGATTAACTCTGGAGCATCATCAGGATCAGTCCTCTGGAAGATAAGACCTCCAGATTTTTCAAACAGAGGAAAAAGCTCATGACAAAAGATGAAGATCTATGAGGAGTAAGCTCAGATCACCATCAGGTGATGGAGGACCACAGGGGTCAAGGACTACATGGATCTACTCAAAAAGAAACATGTGGACATTCCCTAACATGAGGACTGATTTAAATACATTTAATGCATTTAAATACATCCCACCTCTCTGAAGAAGACTGTTGGTCTCCTTCAACATCAATACGTTGCTTCTTTGACCTGGATTAATGCTCAAGAGAGTCTTTTTTCTGATGGACCCTGATGGAAGAATAAAGAGTTTAAAGTTCACACTTTCTGTTTTTATGAATAATGAATAATGCAATACTAAAATATTTAGTTTATTTAAAAAGTATTGAACATAAATCATTGGACAGTTGGAGATGCTCGTCTCACCTCTGAGCTTTGCTCCGACTCTCATGTTCCCCACACAGAGGGGTTTTAGAGGGACGGACTACGTCCTCTCTGTCCTCACACTGGTCCATTCTGCTGAATTCACATGCACATCAGCTCACACACACACCTTCATCTGCAGAGGAAACACACATCACTGGTGTTGTACAAAGACCAGCTGCTCCTGCACTGGTTTGCTCCTCTCTGTTGTTTTTATATCAGTGTCACTTGAATGCAGTCAGGAAACAGTGGGAGGTTGAGGAAGTCTCTTCTACAGCCGGATCTGCGCATCCTACCTGCTTTGAAGCTTCACTCAGGGCCTTTTCTGGTTTTCTGTTCAAAGATTAAAAACATACAATTCTGTGAACAACTCTGTCAATAACAGAGTTTTTACTGCAGAAACACAAAGTTGAAAATCTTGAACAAGCTGAAGGAGACTCGGCCTCTACGTCAGTCTGGTTACTGTAAATGTGAAGAAGCTCAAAGGTCAAACTGTCCTGCAGAGACACATTTCTTCCTTTTAAAGCCTCATCACACAACAGTTACACAAGCAGCAAAGAACAACTTCTTCCAGGAAACACACTTTATTTTGAAAGGCTCCAAAGGAAACAGCAGCCTGACTTTAATGCTGGAGACGACAGCTTCACTCCAGGAAATAAAAAAACACAAAGTTTGTTTTATGAAGAAAACTGATCATCAACTGTTCAGCACGGCGTTTTTGATCAATAATAAAACCAATAAAAATACTGTCATCTACCAATCATGTAGATTTGTCTTCAGACACAAGATTGATCAAAGTCTGCAGGTAAATCAGAAGTGAGCAGAAGTTTCTACCTTCACGTGTTTCAAAAGACCAAGTTGAAGAGAGAAATAAAGTTTGAAGCAACGATCCGGTTAACAGCAGCTGTCCTTCGTCCTCGGGTCTCACCTCACCGGCAGCTTCAACCCTGTTATGTTAGATTTTATTCCACTTTATCCAGGAGTTCATGACCAGCTGCATCATGGTTGTCTGCCAGGTTCTACTAAGTCTTATATTCAGATTACTGGAGTCAAAGTCCAGAGCAATAAACATTACCTCATGGATTCTGCTCTGTTTATATGGTTACCTGTCCCTCTCTCTGCATAACCTGCTATAACGTGAATTAAAGACAGTGGGAGATACAGTCCTGATCCCTGATCCCACCTGGAAAAAGTTCTCTTCTCATCCTGCATCTTCATCCATCTCTCAGAGCTGGACCACTGATCAACAATTGTTGAATCAAAGAGTCCGTTGATAGGAATAGATTCACTTTTATTTCTGTACAGATGCTCCTGGAGATCCCACCAAGATGCACAACTGCCGGCATACAGATGAGATCTGAACACTTCTACGTACACCCCCTGTTTATACAATCCTGAGTTAAGTCTGTTTCCGTCCTTTTTACAACACCTTTTATTACGTTTGTCTTTCGGGCTAAAACTTTCTGCTTAATTCTACATCTACATGTCTATTACAGCACACCAGAAGTCCTTCTTTACAACCTTCTTGGTGCGTCTTCCCGGAGTCCTGCCCCTCCCCTGCTGTAAGAGGTTTTCTTTTATTGCCTTCGTCTCTGCTCGTACCACTAAGAGACCAGTCCTCCTGATCAAAGGTTGTTGTTTGAATGTTTCTTATCAGCTGTCAATCTCTGTGGAAGAGAACTCCGCCTCCAAACACCACTTTACTACTCACACAACACTCTCACAGTCAAAGGAACTACGTAATAAAACAATAAACCTAATAATCTAACATTTACCTTCAGTATGTATTGAGTATGTATAAATATAAATGAAGATAATAATTTTCCTTCACCATCACTAGCTCCAGTACAAGGACTGGAAAGCATCAGTGGTGAGGAAGAAGAGGAGAACCACCAAAGGAACCAGAGTTTTAAAGACTCCTACCACCACCAAAGAAGACTCCACATCTGCTCTGTCTCTCCAAAAACCTTGTTTGGATGTTTCAGCAACTTCTGCTGCAGGTTTACTTTCAGCTCCCAGTTCTGCTCTTTGCTCTAGTCGTCTCTTGCTGATGTAAATGTTGCTCTTGACAGTAGTTATGGTTCTTCTTACTTGTCAGAAGGAGTTTCAGTCTCAACTTGACCTTCAGGTCTGTGACTTTCACTACTTGGTCCTGACACCAGAACAACCTCATGTCCCCAGTGGGGTTTGTGTGGATGGTGGCAGACTAGAATTCTCCTCATGTTATTTATTTTACAACGATTGATCAAAGGACTCACTTTTGGGTGGAGTTCTAGTCAGGATTAGAGCAGCAGCATCCTGCATGTTCTCCAGGTGTCTTACAGCTGTTTAGACCCAGTCAGCAGTCACGGCCCAGGTTCAATTCACGGTCAGGGAAGAAAATGTTGAATTTTAGAACTGACACTTTGCAAGAATATGAAATGATGAAATACTGTGTTATAATAAAGCCAAAACTGCACCAGAAAAACGAGGAAATAAAGAAAAGGAAAGAGATCTGCTGCTCAGGTAGGATGGAGGTCTTCAGGGTCTCAGGAAGCAGTGTGAAAGACAGCAAATGGAAAAGTCTGGATGGTCTGGATCCTACATGACCAGAGGGGTTTGTGCTGCTACTGATGCAGAGTTGATTCATTTGTACCTGGTGGCATCTAACAAAGTCAAATGACAGGAAAGTCACAGTTGATGTTGGATCTCCAGCAGCCCAGCAGAGGCCGCCTGGGCTCCTGATGACTCCTGATGACTCCTGATGTTTCTCTCCATGATGTCACGGTAAAAATCTCATTTCTGCTGTGCTGGTGCAAAAGTTTGATGGAGATCCTCTTCATTATTTGTGTTTTCATTGTCCTGATATTTGAGCAAAATCCAAATATCACAAAGTTATACCTGTAATGGAAACTCTTCTTATTGAAGAAACTGCATATATCACAAAAACCTTTTTTACACTTTCACAAGATGGTTTTTTTTAGGTGTTTTTTTTTTTTTTGATTTTTTTTTAATGCACATTTCTGGCAGCGCTGAATTTGCGTAGTTGTTAATCTGAAGTCAAAATTCAGTATCCCGCTGTTTTTGGTCTCATTAATACGATGTAGCTGTGCTGTAACACTACTTGTTAAAGTTATGAATATATTATTACATGATTGCCTTCAGTTGTACTTTTCTACTGTCTGTATTCACAAGATTGTAGTGTTGGTTGCAAGAGAAAAGACAGGAACACCCAAGATTAAGATCCACAGTATGTTTAAAAAACGGTTCCAAACTGTTTTTGTTTCTCTATCTGTCATCTATCTTGCATTCAGGCCTTGTGCTGGTTTGCAACAAATCATGGGACCCCCCTGTTTCTCTGTGAAGAAAGAAGCCGCTGCAGGGGAGAAGGGAGAATAGCTACATGTGTGTGTGTGTTTACACATCTGTGCCGGCCTTACCCCCTTTGCAAAGGTTGACCAGGAATACTGTCTCTCGTGTGGTTCATGTCCATCCTCATGGAGTAATAAAACCCTATCAGTTTTTGTGTCAAAATATGGGATCATAACATACGCGCCCGCTGCCAGGAGGTGACGACACGCCGAAGCCCGTGCAGGGCCAGAGTCAACAAGACCTGAAACAAAGACCTGGGAGGTGAATTCTTCGCCAGGCCGGCACTGTTGGGTCAAACTTTTTCTGGCAACGGCGGATTGACGAGATCCGAACGGAGAGAAACGAACCACCGGAGAAGTAAGAGATTGTTTTTAAACGCTATTGTTAAGGGTCAGGAGTGGTCCTGTTTTCCTGTTTCTGTTGAGAAATTCTGAGTCCTGAGAAAAGAGGAAAAAAAAAAAGGGAGGGTAAAGTTTACGCTTTCTTTGAGAGAAAGATGTTCCCTGGAGTAATGGGAAAAGAGCTCTTGTGGTGTGAGTCAGTTGTGTAATGGTTGCTGTCCAGTGCTGAAATGCTTGACACTCCGCCAGTTCCTACATCTTCAGTCGTCATGGTAACACAGAGTCCTTCATTTCAGATGACGGTCCACAGATCACTTCTGCTGCTTTCACCTCATGTCTTCCAAACAAAGATTCATCTTATAGCAGGTAAAATCACTGTTGAGTAAAGATGTTGAAAACTTGAGACTGAACAAGCTGCTGTACTCGTCTTTTTCTTTCACAGTGTCTCTTAGTCCATCATCTTTTTGAGCCACAGTTCGTTGTTGAATGTTCTGCTGGATCTTTCCGGTGCAAACCTGGAAAACATCACACATGCAGCTGCCAGTTATCTTCAAACTGACTCACGTGCACGTTGACTGGAGGTGTTCATGCAGCTGTTTGTGAAAAGAGGAAGGAATGAAAAAAAAAATTCTCTTTAAAGCACTTTAATGAGTGCTATGTAGAACTTTTTTATGCACTGTTCTGTGATGTCATCAGGGAGATCAGGTGTCTTTGATGACGTTCCAAGGCTACATGACCAAGTAAGTATTTAGATACATATGCATCTGATTAAGGGAACTGATTGGCTCAAGACCAAGATAACATGTGCACGTTCCCAAACGTAGCGCCCCCTTGTGTGTTCTGTTTCACTGAGCATTGATTTGCTTTGATTTCCAAATTTGATATAAAATAAATAACTAGGTAATATGTCTTAATATGGTGGAATAATTTCTAATTGTTGAGTTGAACATTTCAACAAAGTAACCGACTGAAGAGACCTGATCTCTACTCATGTCAACCATCATATCTGATTTGGAGAAGCTGTGAAAACCTTTTACTGATCGTAAATAACTAACAAACATCTTCAGAGCTGAACTTTGAATTAGATCAGCTTAATAAGGATATCAGTTTTAGCTATTTAATGAAAATATATTTCTTCTTTTCAATAAAATATTTTAAAATACTGTCTATAACTCAAATACAAAATCTGGAAGTAAAAGATACTCAGGGCAGGAGTTTTGGAGCGTGCATCTTGTTTTTAAAAGGATGAGTTTCTGCTCCATTGTTCGACACATCTTATTAATGTAATATGTTCTTCTGTTGGATCTTTGTCATTCTGCATCTCTGCTGCATCTTTGCAGCATCATTCTCTGTGATGGCTCTTATTTCCTGAAGACAAACATCTTTCTGATTTTCTTTCAGTGTGTTTTGAGAACCGACAGACTCAGTCTTGTTTCGCGTTCCTTGTTATTTTGATCTGTCAAAAATGTCTCTTTCTTCAGCACAATGTTTTTGTAAGGAAGAGGAGGAGGAAGATGAAGAGCGTTAGTAGTGCTGCTGATAAGCTTTGATTAATGGTTGCTGTCCAGTGCTGAAATGCTGGACACTCCCACACTCATATTTGACAGAAGGACCATAACTTTTTCCAGGTGGGATCAGAACTGTATCTCCCACTGTCTTAGCTCACATTATTTGAAATCAATGATAGTTTATTTATATCATAGCACTTTTTTAATTTGTTCAATTCTAAAAATGATTACATCTATAAGCTGCTGTAAATTCTCTTTTTCACAGGAAATATTTGTATCATCAGCAAACAGAAAAAGTGCAGTACTGACACTTTGCATATCTCCTTTATATATCAAATAGAGTTTAGGTCCCAATACTGACCCCTGGGGACTTTACAAACAATGTCCTTAAAAATTATATTTCCGTGTTGTCACAGGTTTTCAGACATCATCTTACAGCATTGGTGGTATAGTGGTCAGCATGGCTGCTTCCCAAGCAGGTGACCTGGGCTTGATTCCCAGCCAATGCAAGAAATAGTTGGTCCTTGTTAGATTATTTTCTTTACTGGATGAAGGAACCTCAGAAGTCTTTTTTTCATGTGTTTTGATTTCATTTATTTATTTATTCAGATTTATGTTGTTGCTATTGTCTATTTTAATAAACATCAACATGATACACTGACCTGCAGTCCCACCCTCTGACTGGTGGGATACTCACTAACTAATTTATTTCAGTATTTACTTATGTAAACAAAGTAGTTAGAATACAAACATGAGTGACTTTATATACAGACTTCCAAGAGAAACCTTCAACTCCTCCAGACTCGTATGCAACTTCTTTGTCCAGCAAAGACAAATGTCTGCAACACATGTGAGTCACCACTAGATGTCAGCATTCACCATGCTGGTGTGCATCGCCTAAAGGCTGAATGTAAAACAGCTGCATCTCTGATGGTACGGGCCTGCATTAGTGCATCTGACATGGGCAGCTTACACATCTGGAAAGACGCCGTCGATGCTGTACAGCACATAAAGGCTTTAAAGGAACTAAATGTTTGCAGCAAAATGACAATTAATTTTGAAGTTGGAGGATAAAACAAAATGAATAACTATTTCCATCCTGTGATGAGACTCTAACAGCCATGTTAGAGTCTCATCTACGGACCAACAGAAGACATTTGATCTAAGTGTCTAAAAGTGTATAAAAGCAACTGTTGTACAGGAGTCTTTGTTCAGTCACTGCAACAGTGTCATAAGACACAATCTACTGTCGACAGGAGGAGACTTCATGGCCTGTTTCCAACATTTATTTGCTCATAAAAACATTCCAGTCAGGTTCTATGGAAGCTGACACCAGAAATTGTTCCCCTTTTGCATCTATCAACAGTAGTTGGTGTTGATATTGATGGTTGATTTGTACGGACGAGATGGCAGCAATGAGACTGAGATTTATCTAAGTGTCTTAAAGACAAACCAACACTCATGTGACCACATCATAAACAGTTTAATATTATTTATTTATCAACAAAACCACCTCACTGAGCTGCAGTCTGCACTCCAGATGCTGAAACAACTTTGGACAGAGGAAAACAGCTGCTTATATTTGACATTTTACAGAAATACAGATTTCAAAGAAGTTGTATTCAGTGAACAAAGCACAAAAGAAACAAAAAAAAAAAACATCCTTTTTCAAAACAGTTTTCTTGACTCACTGAATCATTAAGTGAAAAAACGAGAAGTGAAAACAAGGTTACAGACGACGTCAGGAGGTTCTGTCCAGTTCTTCTCAGTCTAGGAACCATATAAGCACATTACTGTTGTTGATTTCTGCTTCTACTGACAAATGGACATAAACATCATCACAGTTCAGTTGAACACCAACAAGGCCGACCCCCGTGACCCTGAACATGAAGAAGCAGTTCTAGATAACGGATGGATCATTTGATTCATCTGGGTGACAGTTCACACATAAACAAACACTCGACCACGACAGAAAACTGACAGTCCAGTAGTGGTGTCATGGTTGGAACAGGAAGTGGTGTGAATACAGACCAGGATGAACCCTGGCTGCTCACCAGACCTGTGCTCGGATCTGTCAGCAGCTGGAACGTCATCTGGGCTGATTGCAGCTCAGTGGTTCCTCTCTGATGTCACAGTGTGTCACATGTGCAGCAAACTAACTGCAGCTGACACCAACTGAATGATCTCAGCTGAACTGAGCTGCAGAGAAACAACATGCTGGTGTTCACTGGGAAGCTCTGACGGGAAACAGACGGAAAAACAACATGTGGATCCTGGAATAACGGCAGCTTCCATCGTTAAAGGACCGGAAGAGGAAGAAGTTTCCAAGGAATCATTCAGAACCGTTTGACAAACATTTGATTGATGTGTTCTGATGAGAACCGAGACAGACATGTAGAGACTGAACTATCTGTCCAACAGAGACAGTTTATCTGACAGGAGGAGACTCCTGATACTAAACTGAACACAGAGACACTGAAGATCCAGACCTGGTCCAGAACCTGAACCTAGGATAAAGAGGTTCAGTGAACGTCGTGTTGAAGGTGTGGAGGTGGATCAGTCTGTCAGAGGAGACGCTGTAGAAGGACAGAGTTCCAGCAGGAACGTCCACATACACGGCTACTCTGTCAGAGACTGAGAAAGAGGAGGAGGAAGATGTAACTCTCTTATTGTGACAGACAGAGTACCGACCATCATCAGAACAGTTCAGACTCCAGGAATGATCATTCGGTCCAAACAAACAGTAAGCAGAGTTTCCTTTCCTTCTTATTCTTCTGTAACTCACTGATATAAAAACACCTCCGCTCCTCTGGACCTCCCAGTAACAGCGACCAGTCAGAACTTCTCTACACAGCAGCTGACAGACATCAAACCTGTCTGGATGATCAGGATACGACTGATCCTTCTTCACATACGTCATCTTCCTGTTGTTGTCAGACAGTTTGATGTGTTTGTGGACTGTGTTTGTGTCGATGGAGAGTTGACAGGAATCTGATGGAGAGAACAAACACCACCCAGCTGCAGTTATTATTGATCTGTCATTGATGATCGATGGACTCATGAATGAGTGATGTGACAGTGTGAAGATGGTTTGTGAGAGAAATATTATATTCACATAGTACTAGTTTGAATCACTTATCCCACTAAGCAGTTTAAACATTGTCTGAACTTAATCTGACCCTAAGTAAGCATGTTTTAAGTACAAGCCTGTTCTGTGTCTTTTTACTATGTAACCTGTGCTAAATTTATGTCAAGGATAACAGACTTTCTGTTTCTCACACTCTTAAAACTTATACCTTGACAAGGTACTCACTTTCCCCCTCCTTAAGTCTGATAAGCAGTAAGGGGGTCTTGCAGAAGTATTTCATGTGAGACAAGCTCTGCCATTTAGGGAGCTAAACAGATCTTATAAAAACTGGTCTCTTCTTCATCACTGCAGAACTCTCCTAGCGAGACTTCTCTGCACGTCTGATCAACGTGTATCTTGTAAATAAACTTTTGTGTTAAACTTGAAACTGTTTACTCTCTCATTGGATTCCAGAAAATTTCCACCACAATTTTGGTGTCAGAAGTGGGATCGTCGAAGCAAGACCGTGGAGGCTGGCCACCTTTTCCCTATGGGACCTCGGTCCGTTGTTCCGATTGACCTGCTCAAATAGCAGCGGTGGATTGAATCCGGTGAGAAGTATTCCATTTCATATCTGAATTGTGTTATTTACTTGTTACTTGTTAACTTGTTAATTCTTTTTATTTCTTTTGGGGTTCAAAAAAAAAAAAAATTGTTTAAACCTGTAAAGCCTGTGAGGTAAAGACGTCTATAGCCAAGACCAGGGAAGGTTAATACTGTGACCTCAAATAAACAAGACCGGTTTTAAGTCCTGTGAGTTGATGCAAGAACAGGTGATCAAAGTCCTGTGAGCTGAAACAAGATCAGGTAATTTTAAGTCCTGTGAGCTGAAAAGAGACCAGGTAATTTTAAGTCCTGTGAGTCTGACTAAGACAAGATCAGGTTAATTAATCTGTGAGTATATGCAAGACCAGACTGAATCTGTGAGCGTATGCAAGACCAGAAAATAGTAGCCCTGTGAGTCTGACTAAGACAAGAACAGGTAAATAAATCTGTGAATTTGACAATTTCTTCGTTAAGTAAGACCAGATTAAAAAAACGTGAGTTTATTTGAGGAAGACCAGTGATAATTGTGCACACAATGGGAAATGTAAATGCAAAAGAAATGAACCCTTCTGTATATTCTCCTTTTAATGAAACTTTTGAAAGAAAAATATGGTACAGAATGTTGTGACTTTGTGAATTATTGGTCTAAATATTATGGTTTTCTTGAAGGTGGTTCTCTGAGCAAGAACCAACTTCAACAAGTGAGAGATTGGTTAATTGAAGAAAGAAAAAGCATGTAAAAAAGAAGGTAAAAGTAAGTGATGTTCAATGAATGAAAAAAGTATGGAAAAAATGAGAATGTTTGAGCAAGTGGGAAGCCGAGTATAAAAAAAAAGAGAGAAAGGCAACAGGCGTGTGAAGCTGTGACTGCATTGAAAGTGACTGATATAAGGAAAAAATGACATGAAAAATCACCAACAGAGACTACGACTGCTCCTAATAAATGTTCTCCCTTAGTACGCCTCTATCCTTCTCTCCAGGGTTTGTGGAGACTCCAGTTGATGCGTCTCTGGACTCCATACCTCCACCTCCCCCCTGGAACAAGATCTTGGTGCAGCTTCCGCTGACCCTGTCTCTCTCGCCCCCCTTACTACACTCCAAGGCTCGGTGAAGCGTGAAGATGCCATAAAACAGGAAGAGAACTGCAGACCTTCATCAATGAAAACACACTCACTTCTCAGGAGAGGGCAGGGTAACGATGCAAATCTTCTTACCTACACAATTTTCTGTCATTAGACGCCTTTTTGAAGAGTAAAGACAACCTGTCAGTCCTGCTTGGAGAGAAACTCAGCAGGATGAGCCGCCTGAAAACCGCAACTACAGAGAGTGGGCTCAAGGACATGTGGCAGATGTCCGCACCGGGTTTCCGGTGCATTGCGATCTGTCGCGCGTCAGCGCCTGCAAACAGAAGATCTCCCTACTACACTGCACTCCATCTATGATGACTTCAGTGGCATGCAGAGACCAGCTGATTACCCAGGTCAGTTGATGACTTCATATGAAAATCTCTTGAAGCAACATTTTCTTGCCAACCTGCAAAACTCCTGGCCGACCGAACTAAAGACTCTTGTGTAGCTTGTGAGGACGGTACTGTTCATTTGGCTGAAATTTTGAGATACGCTAAACATGAACAAAGCCGCATGGCGGAGAAGGAGTCAGCAGACAAACAACTGAAGGGTGAAACTCAACACCGCGCTCAACTTCACCTCCTCCAGCACATGGCAACTCAGCCATCACAACGGCCGGTGCCTCCCTTTTTTTTACCCCTCCCCTAGCAGGGATGTTTGTTTCTACTGTGGAGCGAATGGACATTGGGCACATGAGTGTCCAGTGAAGGCCCGTCAGCGCAGAGGACACAGAAATGGACGCAGGGGAGGCAGAGAGCATTTTCGAGGCCGTGGCCGTGACCACTACAACCAGAGCCATCCCTTTCATCATCATCAACCCAACTGAGGCGGGGTGGAGGTTGGAGTTCTGGATGACGAATCACCTGGAGGTCCACCACAGCCCTTGACAGATAAGAACACACACACACTCCTACATCACCCTGATGAAGAAAGATTCTGCATCTCCCCTCCATAACTGTGAATGCTGTTGGAAAATTTGTTTTATTAATCTGTTGAATTTATTGCTACTTACTCTGTAATCCGTTCATCTGAATTGCCAGGTACAAAATTAAGTGGTAGATATCTTTACTCTGTGAGTGCCAGTGGATCAGAAATTTAAGAACATGTTTCTGTCGCTCTGACATGCACAGCTGACTCCCAGACACCATTCAAACATTCATTTTTAATCTCTGAATGTTGCCCCTTTAACCTGCTTGGGCGTGACCTCATGCTCACCTTGGGCATTGAACTACATTCAACTCCCGAAGGGATGATGGTCGTCAAAATTCCAATCATGTCCATCAGCGGGTTAAGGATGCCACCACCCTCCTCCCCCTTCAGGTTTATCAGTGGTGGATCACCTATGAGTCTTCTCTAGAACTGTGTGACCTGGCAAAGCAGAGAATGTTTCCCTCTGATGTTCACATGATGAAACCAGAAAACCTGCATTGTACTGCAAATGTAACACATACCAAAGATCACGATTATGAAGAAAGGTTTTTTTGCTATGTTGAATGATCAAATGACAACGGGTAACCTGTTTTGGTCTGACACGCGCTGCGCAATGTCTGTCTTACTAACTCCCACTCAGTCTGAGTTTTTTCTGGTTCAAAATAGTTCCCTACACATCTCTCTGGCCAGATCACCCTCTGACCAGTGGAGAGATCTGGGACCGTGGGTAAAAACATGCACCCAAGCTGAGGACAGGTATAAGCCTCCTGGAAGTTTAGTTATTTTTTCACCCTCCCTAAAGGCTCATAAACTGGATGTGTCCAATATGATTCAGACCCTGAGAACAGTTGACATCTTTTCAGGGTGCTCAAATCTTTCTCCCTCACCCTCCCTTCTCTCAGCGTCAGCTGACATGCCTGAACTTAGTGGCATTCCAGACTCAGTCTGGGCCTCTCACAAGTATGATTTAGGACTCATAAAAAACTGTGAGCCTCTTGTTGTTACACCCAAATCTCATTTCAGGCCCCTGAGAGCCCAATACTCACTGAAGCCTGAAGCCATGGCAGACATCACCCCCGTTTTTAACTCCTTCCTGGAAGCAGGTATAATTGTCCCCTGTGATGATTCCCCTGTTAACACTCAAATTTTACCTGTAAAGAAATACCGACCTCCTCCTGCAGCTGAGGAATGGCGCTTTGTTCAAGATTTAACTCCAGTTAATGCTGCCCTCCTTCAGTATGTTGATTATTTGATGATTTGTGCTCCATTTAGAGGACAGTGTGTGCATGACACTGTCTGCACAGGAAGAAGTTACTTTCCTGGGCCATGTTGTAAGCGCACAAGGTAAACGCCTTTCCTCCAAACATATAACAGCAGTCCAACAGGCGCCGAGACTGGAGATTGTCAACAACTCCTGTCTTTCATCAGATTGTGCTCCTACTGCAGAATGTTCGTTCCAAATTTTACTGAATTAACCAAACCCCTAGATGAGTTAACTCGATCCAAACCTATGAACTCCAAAATCCAATGGTCAGAAGACACTGAATGCTCTTTTGCAGCCCTAAAACTTGCTCTCCAATCTCCTCCGACTCTAGGTCTCCCTGATCCATCTAAGCCGTTCACACAAACTGTGGATGAAAGAAAGAGCTGCATGACCTCTGTCCTCCTCCGGGATCATGGTGGTTCCCTCCGGCCAGTGGCTTATTTCTCCTGTAAGCTCGATCCTGTGGCTGCAGGATTTCCTCGTTGTTTGCGAGCAATTGCTGCAGCGGAGAAGGCCCTTGCGGCTTCCAGAGATCTCGTGGGCTACTCCCCCCTGACCCTGATGGTCCCCCATGAAGTTTCCCTCATCCTGGGAACACAGGTCTTCACACTTTTTACTTCCTAGATTCCTCAGGTATCACACCTGCCTGCTCGAGCTGCCGAATGTCACTGTTAAAAGGTGTTCGGTTTTAAATCCTGCCACACTACTTCGTACTCCGGAAGACGGAACCCCACATGACTGTGTTGCTGAACTCTCTCTGACATGTTCACCATGACCTGACATGACTGACCAACCGTTGCAGAACCCTGACTTTGATTTGTTTTTGTTTATGGGTCTGCCTCACGTGACCCTGACAGCAGACGTTGCAGAGCTGCTTATGCTGTGTGCACCTCTCATGACACGATTGAATCGGCTCCTCTTCCATCACATTATTCTGCACAAGCTGCTGAACTGGTGGCACTAACTCGCGCATGTCACCTGGCAGCTGATAGGTCTGCCACCATTTACACTGACTCTCGCTATGCGTTTGGCGTAGTACACGATTTTGGTGCCCTCTGGCGCCACCGTGGTTTCCTGAAATCTGATGGGAAACCCATCCTTCATCATCATTTGGTCTCTGATTTATTAGAGGCTCTTCTTCTTCCAAAGCAGATTGCTGTGTGCAAATGTGCAGCTCACACTAACTCTTCTGATTTTATATCCTCAGGTAACGCGCGAGCGGACCGTCTGCAAAAGCTGCAGCCCCCCCCCCCCCCCTTGTCTCTTTGTGCTTCATCTATTGGTTCGGTCGAAGTTCCATCTTCTCTTTCTGCACTACAGACATTGGCCTCCCCGTCAGATATTCGCCTTTGGAAACAGGCAGATGCGAAACACATGCCTGATGGGTGGATGGCACTTAATGGTAAACCTTGTTTGCCTTCTGCCCTTTTTCCTCATTACGCAAAGTTGACACTTTGGTTGATTTTGAGACCATGTCTCAAAAAGCGGGATGATTGAAACCATTTCACAGCATTGGTTCACTAAAGGATTTTAAGTTTATGCACAAAAATTTTGTCAAGCATGCATGGTTTGTGCCTCCCACAATCCAGGCAGACAGTCACCGAATGCCCAACAGGCCGCACATCCACCTGGTCCATTTGAACATGTCATGATGGACTTTATTGAACTCTCTCCTTCAAAAGGTAAAAAATATTGTCTAGTCATGGTAGACATGTGGTCTGAATGGGTCGAGGCTTTCCTGGCTTCGAAGGCAGATGCTTCAGCCATGGCACGAGCTCTGCTAAGTGAAATCATTCCTAGATGGGGCATACCGCGTCGTCTTTCTACCGACAATGGGCCTCATTTTTTTAATGAAACTGTGTTACAAATCTCCCTCCATTTAGGCATTGACGTGAGAAAACATTGCGCTTACCATCCGGCCAGTGGCGGAGCTGTGGAGCGGGAAAATGGAACTTTAAAGAACAAACTAACCAAGTGCTGTGCAGAAACTGGCCTTTCTTGGCCTAAAGCTCTTTCTCTTGTGTTAATGTACATGCGTATGCGCAAAAGAGGACGGACAGGTTTAAGTCCATTTGAAATTCTGTTTGCAGCTCCCCCTAACACCGGACTGGGCCCCCCAAGGGCTCCACCTCCAGACACAGCCTTGTGTGAAAGTAATGTCCTAACCTATTGTTTGAATCTCACCAAGACCCTTTCAGGCATCCGCTCCCAAGTAGCCGCTGCCCTCCCTCAGCCAGCCGATGGTCAACTCCACTCCCTGAGTCCTGGTGACTTCGTCTTGGTCAAAAGCTTCAACAGACGCAGGTGGAACCATCAGCGCTGGGTGGGCCCGTTCCAAATTCTCCTGACTACACACACCGCTGTGAAGGTAGCCGAGAGAGCAACGTGGAATCACGCTAGCCACTGCAGGAAGGTTCCACATCCCCAGGAATCACCTGTCCTTGACCAGCGGACTGACCTGTCCGACTGCACCGATCACGAGCAAGATCAGTAAGGAGTGAAATAGCGTCCTGCTGCTTCAAGGAGCATACCGCTCCAGCATCAGTGCATCTGCTGTGCTCACGATGGATGACCTACATTATCTAACTGGCCGGACGCAAGTGAAACATCGCCCTTGCTGGGTTGCCCTCATCCTGTTCCCACTAGCCACCCTAGTCATGTTCCTTCTCTTTTGTTTGAGACTCATGTGCATGCCCCCATGCCCCCCGCCCCCTCGTCTGCCGACGCCATCATGCCTTCTCTATCCCCTGCCCTCCACCTCAACTTCATTGCATCCACACTTTCCCCTCCACTCTTCTCTCCTTATCGGCCCTGACGATCCATAGCACCAGGTAAATGCTTATTTAGCAGCACCTGCGCCTTTCGCCAACTGCAAAATCCCTGCAATCACATCCCCAATCCCACCCCCTTAGAAGACTCCTTTAAACAAGCTTCATGGGAACTGTATACATGTTATAGTGCTACGGTTTTTGCTGCTACTGTGTCTATACCCCTGAACTCAATTGCCTTATCAAATCTCCGGAGAGGCACCACTTATAAAAACTATCACTGGTATCTTTCCCATGAAGAGTTTACCTCAAACTGGAACTCTGCGTTTGCTCAGGTCATACTAATAACTGGCTCTTGTTGACAGAACAAGTTGGACAAACCACTCATGATGATTGTATTGTGTGCATGGGCCCTAGGCCCCTTCTACGAGTTGTTCCTCCACCTCCCGATGTAAATTGTACTTGTTTGGTTGCTTTGCTTATGAATGACAATCCCTCTGCAGCCTGTTCAGACTGGTTAATTACCTTTCCTGTCACCTCTAAGAAGGCAACTCCCCCCTTGTTTGACTCGGCTGTTGCATACCATGCATCAGAGCCCTTTTGGTTACACTTATTAATAAAGTTTTTGCTTCACGTGCCCCTCAGTTGATGTATACATCCCTGCCCCGGGATTCTGATGTTTCTATCTCCCCTGATGATCTGAAATGTGGTGCTGCTCCGTGCCCCTCTTCTGACTCTTCTAGTGACTCTGATTGTGACACAATTGTTTGAAATGTTTTTGTTTTTTTCATGAGCGCCTTCTGTATGATGCATTGTCTTAAACCTGTGTGGTGTGACTTCCTAAACCACAGAGGAAAGGTTTTTTTTGGTATGTTTGGAAATCACTAAATGTCCACAAGACGGGAGCCGAGGAGGGAACCAACACCAGCACAGTTGACCTCCGCAGCCACCAGAAGACAAACCTCAAGCCCCAAAAGTCCAGGAGCCAGGAAAAGACTTCATGGCTCTAACTACACCGACTATCAGGTAAAACCCCAGGAGGGAAAAACCCCAAACCACTAATCACAAAAAAAAGAAAACAGGGAAGTAAAACACATCACAGTTCTGTTTCTGTTTCAGAACCGGAGTCAGAAGATGATGAAGACAGTTGATATCAGGGCAGCTCCCACTCTCATCTTATAAAAACAAGGAACCACACAGCAACACAATCATGAGAAACACACCAAGTAACCAGAACTCCTTCAGCAGCACCTCAACACCTTTTAAGTAAAACTCTTTCAATGACACAGGATCCCAGGAGGCAAAGTCAACATAAGTGCAGTATGTATCTATAATTACATGACAACCATCAAACGCCACCTTAACTCATCAACCTGTGGTTTTGTAGGACAACGTTACAGATCCAGTTCAGTTGACTGGGGGGTCTAAACCTTCCAGTGGAGACAACTCTGAGACACGAGTGTGATCAGAGGTCCAACCAACCAGGTTTCTGGTCTTCTGTTATTTTCTAAAACTACATTTAAAAAGAAAAGCTGAGCTATATGCCACATTATTGTTTCATTAAAAAAGTGAGTGAACACACCAGAAGCGCTCATCACTGACAAACAATCAATAATCACAGGAACAGACGGTTTGTGCACCACAAGCAGAAGTCCTGGTGAGGTCACAGATGCTGTGTCCCAGGAATCGTCCTTGTGGAGGAAGAAAGTCTCTGATTGGCTTCCGCTCTTTTAGGCAGTAACCGTCTGCCCTTAGCAGAGACAAGCCAAAATGGGTTTTATGGCCCACAAATGTTACTTGTTGCTGCACAACTGGAGTTCTGACAAACTGGCAAACTGGCTTCCTCTGCAGCCAGTTGCTTTAAAAAAAAAATATGGTTATTAAACTCAGAAGACTGGGGTCCTATTCCCTGGGGGAGACCAGCCATTTTATTACACTTCCTGTGTGATTCAAACTGAAATTATTAAAGTTATTAAGTAAATTATTTACATGGGAATCTCACGGTTCAAGCAAAATCACTTGGGTTTGTGCAAATACCTTGTGAGCTGTGATGAGAGACTCTGCAGAAGTCCTTGTTAGTATAGTGGACAGTATCTCTGCATGTCATACAGAAGACGGGGGTTTGATTCCCTAATGAAGAGATCAGCTGATTTGTACAGAGGTTCCTAGATCAGCAGTTGCCTGCTGAAGAAGCTTCTCCATGCTGCAGCTTGACCAGAGTAAAGACTGGTTGAGGAATGATGATGTGACACAATTGATACACACAGAAGCATTGTTGATGAAGTTCTTCTAAGATAAAACTGTGCTGTGAATCTTCTGTTCTGTTCTGTTCACCTGTAAACTGGTCGGTCTTAATCCAGAATTCCAGTTTGGTCGACTTAGACCAGGAACCATTTACATGTGAGACAACATAAGAACCACAACACTACAGAAACTATGAACAAGGTTCTTGATCATGATTTAATTAATTCACTCAAACACTTGTACACATGGTTTTCACAGCCTTTGTGCTTCATGATGTTTTTATGGAGCTGTTTTGTGAAATTTTCTTGGTTCATCCGAGGGTAGGTACACAGAAAACAAACACAGACTACAATGCTAGAATATATATATATATATCTTTATTCCCCGCAGAGCATAGCACAATCTATTTGGTTATATATGCGAAGTATATATGAAGAATATCTATTTGATTATATAGACAGAGCATCCGCTAAGAATATCATACCGGCATTTCACACACACTCACACACAAAAGAACACAGACTATGATTCCAGGATCACACTCACTTTGGTTATCATGAATGCATTGCTCACACAGACTATGTTGCTAGAATAATTGTGTTGTTTATCCCCCGCAGAGCATAGTACAATCAATACATTGGCAAAGCATACATATAGAATATCATCAGTGCATTTCTCTAATCTCGCTTAAACAGGAAACTTATCGTTTGGGTGTAAATTATCACCAGATCAAGTTTGAGACAATTCTCAATGAGCTCAAAAGAGGGAGGAGCTAAACAGCAGTGTAGACTTAATACGGACGCCGTGTAGAATTATGTCAGAGAAGAAACTAGACACCTGATCTCTGGGAATCAGAATTGAAACGGGTAAGATTATAATCCCGGACGACCCCCCACGTTATGTTATGACCCGGGCACGGCTGGGATTCAATCAGAACTGGGACGAACCTCAAAGGAACAAATATAAAGAACCTAGAAACAATCACAAAGCTCAGGTAAACTGTCAGAAAAATGTTCATGACTGTTAAAATTATGAACATATTATCACATGATTGTCTTCTGCTGTATTTTTCCACTTTCAGTATATTTAAAATGCTTCACAAGCTGCAAGAAAAAAAAAAACAAGAACACACCCGAGAACAGAATGTTCCTGAAACCAACGGCTTCAGGTTCCAAGCAGTTTTATTCCAACTGGTTCCAACCAGTTTTCTTGTACATTTATAATCACTGCACACATGCAAGTAAAAATTTGTTTTGAAACATATCATGTAACCGCGCTGTTTCTAAAAATAAGTAGCTGAAAGGAGGAAGGCAGAGTTGCTCGGATCCACTTCCATGTAAACAGCGGTACCGGCTCTCCCCCTTTGCAAAGGCTGAAAAGGCAGACTGTTTCTTGTGAGGTTCATTTCTATCCATGGTGTAGTAAGAAAACTCTGTCAATGACAACAGAGACGAGCTGTTGTCTGAAGGACAATTGCCCGCAAATGAAACCCTTTTAAAGAAGGAGGAACTTCCACTTCACATGAAGGACACCAGCCAGCCCTGAAGGTGATGTAGTGGCATGAAGGAGAAGCAAGTGAAGATGTGGGGTTACAGCAGTCACACATCATGCTGAAGTCCATCTTCTGCACTAGGGTTTGTTCAGGAATTGAACCAAGAACCTGTAGAACACAAAGGGAGAATCGTACTACCAGCACAACGAGCCACAACACACATAACTACCAAACCATAAAATGTTTGTCTGAATCACAAACACAGGTGAAGAAGGTCATTAATGACATCACAAAGCATGAAGGGTATAAATAACACTAGTACAATAGTACAATAGTAACAAAAGAAATCTGACAAAACACCTGAACAAGGAAAATTATTTTGTCACAGCAGATTGAAAATATGGAGGAACCACATGGTACCACAGACGGTTCGACGTGCGCATGAACAGTGATGGAGGGAGGGAGAGGCCGAGCACACAAAGATGCTCAACACTGACATCTAGTGGCAGCTCGGCTGTGGTGCACACATTTGTTTGTAACGTCGTTTCTGCTTTGCTTGTGGCATAACTGAAACATTTTTATGAGCAGGTATGGAGAGAGGAGGAGGACCAGTGGAGATGAAGAGTGCAGCAAAGAGATGGGACACCATCATAGCTGGACAGGTGAAGAAGAGCAGGCTACCAGAGGAGACACAGATTGACCTCATCTGTCAATTTACCAAGACAAGTCTAAAATAGAAGCAGAGTGAACTTTGAGCAGAGAGCTGAAATCCCTTCAAGAGCCTGTCACAAGACTCTCTGGTGGTCTAGTGGTCGGGATTTGGTGTTTTCTCCACCACGGTCCGGGTTTAATTCCTGGTCCCATGACAGACGTCTATCTTCACTGATCCAGAAAACCAAACTCAAATCAAACTGACTTCATTGAGGACTGGTTTGGAGGGCAGATTTTGTGAGTTTGAGATGAGCATTGAGCATTGCTGCATATCACATATTATAAACCCTACTTGACTGCTGAGGTGGACATTTCAGCTTCAACTTCTTTGACATGTGAATGCTGTAAAATAGATACTAATGTCAAATCTGACTTAAACAGTCATATAACAGATGACAGACAGACCATCAGAGGACTAATCCTGTTAGTCCAGTTTTTGACTGGAGAGGGAAAAAACAGTACTCAGTTGAATCAAGACATTTATTATTCAATACTTTTTGTGCACAATAAAAGTAGATACACAAAAATGCATTTGTACCTGAACATATTTTTACATATATTTTCATTATAGTGATAGTGCACTGACCCACCAGACTCTGTCAGACCCGCAGGGTCCGAACCTACTTTTAAGAGTCAGCTGGAGACTCAGTTGTTTAAGGATCATTTCCACTTTTGGTTAAACTTCTCTGCTCATCAGGAGTTAGAAGATTTGTCCGGCTCTTTGCATGACTCTGCACTGAGAGAGATGCACACACTTAATGCATGTACTAGTAGTTTGAAAAAAATCTTCTTTAATATCAAAAAGAAAACAGATTTATACTAAATAATGTCAATGAATGGAATGATATAAGGTAGAGTAAAGGAGTGCATGTCCCCCCTTCAGATCAGTGTTCAGTAGATCCACGTTGGACTGTCATCACAACACAGAGTCTGTGGACACGTCCCAGTCAGACGGACACATCCGAAAACTGCTGGTTTTCCATATCCTTCCTTGTTCTGTCAGGCTGAACACACATGAACATCTCTGTAGGTCCAGCCACGACGTCTTGAATGGACTGGGTCCTGGACTGGACCGATCCAGGACATTCACCTGGTTGTCTTTGAACCATCTCTGTGCATCTGTTGCTGTGCGCTCGGGGCCGATGGCATGTTGAGGGTAACTTTTCATCCACACTCCAAAGCTGCTTGTTCTGCTGTTGAACGTGTGACCCTCTTGGACTCTGAAGTCACATGGGATCAGTAAACATGATCCGGTCAGAGCTTCCATCCTCTGTGGTGCAGTCATGGAGACTGCTGGTGGTTGATCACAAGAGGCTGAAGACCCTGGAAAGTCAGTGTCATAGTTAACATGTGGCTCTGTTTTGCTGCCTTCATAGTTCACAAAATATTTACATTTTCAGTGAGAAAAAGGACACTTGTCATTTTTTTTTTAAAGTTTATAAATCAGACAAAACAATTTAAGTATGACAGTTGACAAATTCACCCGACACACAGAGGACAGTCAGTAACATGCTGAACATCATCATGATCACAGACACAAACTCTCTGGATCTGAAGGAAAAACAGTCTCTGAAATTGTAAAGTTTTCCACACCACTCAGCTGTATTATTAAAAATAAAAGAAAGAAAACAAGACCTAACTGTTAAAGAAACGTGTGTAACAGAGCTTTTTTGAAGATCTCAGGACGTAAAGTCCTCTTGTGAAAAAAGACCTTATATGTCTTTTCTAAGTCGAGGTCGTCTCTTGTAAAGCTGCGAAGAGTCACATGACCACGTTGGTTTAAAAATGACTGTTTGTAAATTCTTCTAAATCTTCCACATTTCAGTATAAATGACCTGAAACATCATCAGATCATCCAGCATCAGTGAAAGAGCGTCGAGGACTTTTGAAAAGTCTGGACTGTAGCAGGACAGTCCAGCACCCGGACTCTTCTCCTGTGGAGCCGTGCTGCTGTGACAGATGCAGCATGTTGTTTAGTGTCGTCACGCTGAAAACAGAAGACTTTCTCTGACAGAAACGTTGTCCTGATGGGATCATTTGTTCCTTTAAAGCCTTTATGTGCTGTACAGCATCGACGGCGTCTTTCCAGATGTGTAAGCTGCCCACGTCAGAGGCACTAATGCAGCCCCGTACCATCAGAGATGCAACTGTTTTACATTCAGTCTTTAGGCGATGCACACCAGCATGGTAAATGCTGACATCTAGTGGTGATTCACGTGTGTTGCAGACATTTGTCTTTGCTGTACAAAGAAGCTGCAGACGAGTCTGGAGGAGTTGAAGGTTTCTGTTGGAAGTCTGTATAAAAAGAAACTTTAAAGTTTTACCTTTAGTGTTATTTAGAACAATTATATAAATAGATTTTTTTCTTAAAAAAAAAAAAATATAGGGGAACTGCTTTCTTTCCAGGGCAGCTCTGGACTGGAGCCCACAGATGTGCCAAGGTCAGGATGTTGTTGTTGTCCTCTCTTTTCAGAGCAACATATTTGTGATGGCATCAGAAGACATTAGAAATGTTCATATTGGTTCTTTAGTGGATCAAATGTTCTACACTCACTGGTTAAACATGTGAAAGTCCTGCAACAATAACTTCACCTTGTTTTATCATTATGATTTCACTCTAAACTACCTGATGTGGGTGAAGACCTGACTGTTGGAAGACTGTTGGATCGGATTGGTGAGGACTGGAAAGGATCAGTCCTGTCCTTCACCTGTCCTTCACCTGTCCTTCACCTGTCCTTCCTACGGCTATTCAACTTGCAACGTATCAGCATTAGTACAATGAACATCTGGACCAGTCAAAGTCTTGCATGTACTCTTGTGAGAGAAAGTATGAAAAAGGGCCTGAATGAGCTCTATGTTTATTTATGTTTTCCTTGTACATTTTAAGAGTTCATTTAAAGACAATTTAAGGTAGACTGGATACATGAAAAGACCAGGTGACGAGTCCTTAAAGAGATGCTTCATTTACGTTTTTAACTGAACAGTTAACATATAAATGTTGAATTTCTGAACAACTCCAGACCTGTATGGTGAAGTATTATTGACCTGTAATTGTAAGTATTCGTTTACAATTCTGTCAGTACAAGTTTTCATGTGACAGTTTTGTCCTGTACTTTCACAGTCATTAATGACTTCTGCTTCTTTCTTCATGGATCAGTGCAGGTCACTGTAACATATCACACATATCTTCTGGTGACATCAAGCAATTGCAAAAATAACAATAATACTATGAACCCATTAAATCTCCACAGATTCAAGATAAACAGAAGTTATCCAGAACTGCACTATTGTAGCTTCTGGGTGAGTTTAGGGCTGAATTGGAACCAAATCAAAAACATGATGGGAGGAGGAAGATGAAGAGGAGATATACCTCAACCACGGGCCGTGGGGGGGCAACAGCCCAACGCTGCAGGATTGCAGAGGTGCATCACTCTGATGCATTTAGTTTGATTGTTTAATCCAATAACAATCGGGACGAAGCAGGGC